>JAODAL010008971.1:0-113838 GCA_025379985.1 Phyllomedusa bahiana
TGGAAAAAAATGTATTTTTTGCCGGTGAAAAAAGGGTTTATTTTGTCACCACAACAGCGAAAAACCTTAATTAACCCTGGTGTAAATTGCTAAAAAGAATTGAGCAGCCAAAAATTACCGTTTTTTAGCGTGTTACAATGGCGTGTTTTTTTACATACACAAAAAAGGGGAAAAACTGTAATTAACCTTCGCTTTGAATTATGCTACAGAAAAAATTTTTTTTTTTTGGAGGAAATAAAGGGTTTCTTTTATCACCACAGCACAGAACAAGCTTAAATTCCCCCCTGGATGAAAAATTGCACAAAAGAATTGAGCACCAAAAATGAAGTGGTTTTTTGTATTAAAAAAACCTGTTTCTTAAAATGAATACAACGGGAAACGGGTTAGATCCCCTTGGATATTCAAGTGCTGTGAGCAGTTTCATTAAAATGTATATGACTGCACGGGCGACACGGGGGACTTCAGATCCAAATACCCCACAAAACAGAAATAAAACGTTAAGAGAAGGAGCCCCTCTGAGACAAGCTGAGACACCCCCAAAAAAATCCTTAAAAAAAATGAGTTCTTTAGTATCAGCATCACAACAGCCGCGCAGCACCTTTCCCCTAATCATATAGTGAGAGCTAAAAGCCCCCGCATTGCACCCGAACTTAAATAGTGCGGTGACGTCACAGAATCCCCCCGGTGTCTGATTGCTTATCTCTGCATATGTCATGCAGGCTATGCCCTTCTTCTTCCCAAGTTCTTTGCCCCATGTAACGCCATGTGCTCGCACCCTTTTATCAATCAAAAGCCACTTTCGTTCACGCAAAGTACCCCAAACTTCGTTCTTTCCGCCCCGAATTTTTCCTGAAATTCAAAACAATTCCATCATTAGAATAATTTGTCTTCTTTTTAATAATAAAAAAATAATACTAATAAAATTTAAAAATAATTAATAAAATTTTTCTAATTTTTTTTTGAGGCACTCAATCCTTACACCAACTTTCACCTGTCAGTATAAAGTGAGTTTAGAAGTTAGTATGGCACTGATGGTCCTATCACAGGAGGCATATAACTGTATAATTAGACCAACTAGGGTATGGTGAAAACCATTGGCTAAGCGAGGGACCTGGCAGTGACTACCCTGCAGAGATTTAAATAATGGGTGATAGGTTGTTTACAACTTGCCATATATTTTTATTTGTCTAGAGACAACAGGCTTCATAGTTCCAACATTTATAATGTTCTCAAGCTTTGTGGTAAAAATGTTAAATTGCTAAGTTTCGTTACAAAGCAAGAAACAAGGCCCCATCTATAATACATCAATTCAGCAAGCCCTCTTAACTGAAACTCCTCACTACATAATCTCTGCCCTGTTGTTCCATGGATAGACTTTACTCACCTCTTTCCTTAGTGCGTTCTCTCTTGGCTGAGGCACTCTGGCAATCCAGTCTCAGGCGCAGGCCTCATAATCTTTTGTAAAGTCATGGCCCTGTGCAGTCACCCTCTGCTCTTCGGTCACATGACACCCATTACATGGTCACGGACCAAACTCCTCAAGCACTCTAAGGTGTGTAATCAATCACAATCTTAACTACTTTTCCTTTATGGCAAAAGTCTCCTCCTGGTCAAATATGTGCACACAGACCTATAGCTACAAACCAAGGACTTTGCCCAACAATCCATGTGGTTCATACTGTACACTGACTTCAGGTCCTTTCAGCCATGTCTAATATAATTTTGCTAGAGCAGAGTTGTCTAGAAGCCACACTAGAATTGCTTCAAACATTGCTGTAAAGAAAATGACAGTTTTTCTCACTTTTAGTTACCGTATACATTGTCCTGCAAACAAAAAATGGTTAAATCCCACAATATACATATTCTTTCCTCTAATGGCACAAAGCACAGTAAACTTTCATTCATACCATTACTGTATCTTCCATCACAATGTCAAACTGTAATAAATGAAAATAGGTATTCATGTGGGTCTCCTTTAAATGTAAAGAATCTTCAGACATTATGTGATATTACAGAATTCTTCTTAAGTTCCAGAGCCTTAAATGTGATTAGTTATAATAAAAAGTGCAGGGCATTGCAATGCAAGAGGAATGTAAAGCCATTCACAGAACACCTTGGGACTCGGAATACTTAAACTACCTAAATTCTATTTAGAGTTGGGAGAAAAGAATTTCAGCTCGAACAGAGAGAGAGGTTTTAAGTTTTAATATTTAAGACTCAAGGGATGTCACAGTAGTTACTGGGAGATGAGATTAAATGATTCACGCAAAGCTAGAAAGTAGATATTAAATCTAAAAGTCTGACAATATGGTAAGGAAGAGTGAAAAGTACCATGAGGAAGTGATGAACAGCTCGCGCTACACGGTGACTGCTGATCACTGTCAGCACTGTTAGTTTTTTTCTAGGGGGAACTTTTTTAAGTGACCCTATGACCATCATAAAAGTTAAGAGTGTGTCACAAATATTGTGATCGATGGGACTTTGATTGTATCAAGATTCATGTTGCTGTGTGCAGTAGCCCAAGCCCTGAAAGGATTGTGATGGCTTAGAAAATAATGTCTTCTTACTTCCAAGAAAATTGACACACCTGTCTACTGCTTGTGTGTGGTATTGCAGTTTACCACATCAAATTTCATTTCTCATCTGTCTGTTTCACAGAGGCTGCTCTTCACAGGCAGCTTCAGGCTGTGGGCGGCTCTACAGCAGTGACTGGCATATCAGCTCTTTCATTCCTAGCTGAGTCTGTTAGAGGGACACTGATGATGGAGGGGTTTTATCAGCAGTACACAAGGCTACAGATCTCTAAAGGATTATATTTTGTCAGTAAGCACAGCAGAGAGGAAAGTCAGCATTATAGCCAGGGATGCCAAAACAGAGAGAGGTATTTAGTAAGCTATTGAAATACACTTGAAACCAGAAATGTACACACACTTTATAAAAAGACATGTTTTTCTCACTATCTGACATGAAATCAGAATAAACCTTACCTGTTGTAGGTCAAATAGGATTACCAAAATTATTTATATTTGTCAAATGCCAGAATAATTAGATAATTTGTTATGGCATTTTATTACTTTCTGCAAAGTCAAAAGTTTACATACATTCCATTAGTATTTGGTAGCACTGTTCTTAAACTGTATGACTTGGGTCAAATGTTTTGGATATCCTTCCACAACCTTCACACAATAGTTGGTAATTTTGGCCCATTCCTCCTGACAGAACTGGTGTAACTGAGCCATGTTTGTAGGTCGCCTTGCTCGCAACTGCCTTTTCAGCTTTGTCCATAGATTTTCAATAGGATTAAGATCAAAGCTTTGTGATGGCCACTCCAAAACATTGACTTGGTTATCCTTAAGCCACTTTGTAACCAGTTTGGCAGTACGCTTTGGGTCACTGTCCATTTGGAAGACCCATTTCCCCCCAAGTTTTAACTTCCTGGTTGATGTCTTGAGATGTTGCTTCCGCATTGCCACTTAATCTTCTTTCCTTATGATGCCAGCTATTTTGTGAAGTGCACCAGTCTCTCCTGCAGCAAAACAACCCCACCAACATGATGCTGCCACCCCATGTTTCACAGTTGGGATGGTCTTTTTAGGCTTCCAAGCTGATTCATTTTTTCCTCCAAATAATGGCCAAACTGTTGAATTTTAGTTTAGTCAGACCACAGGTCTGTGTGCATTTGCAAACATTAATCTGGCTTTCATATGTTTCTTTTGGAGTAATGGTTTCTTCCTGGCAGAGTGGCCTTTCAGCCCATACAGTACTTGTTTCACTGTGGATAATGACACAATCTTATAACTTACTCCAGCATTTTCACAAGGTCTTTTGCTTTTGTTCTTGGGTTGATGTGCACATGTCGGACCAAAGAACATTCATCTCTCAGAAACAGAACCCATCTCCTTCCTGAGCGGTATGATGACTGAACATTTCCATCTTGTTTGTACTTGCATATAATTGTTTGTAAAGATGAACGAAGCACCTTCAGGTATCTGGAAATTGCACCCAAGGATGATCTAGACATGTGTAAGCCACAATTCTCTTACTGATATCTTTGCTGATTTCTTTAGACTTTCACATGATGTTACTCATAGTAGCAGTGTGTTTTGGGTGTCTCTTATTAACTCAGATGTTGCCAATAAACCTATCAGAAGCTTCCAAAGACAATACATCTTATGGGCTCCTAGTGTATGTAAACTATTGACTTTGCAGAAAGTGATAAAAATGCCTTAAGAAAATTCTCTCATTATTCTGGCATTTGCCAAATTTAAATGATTTTGGTAATCCTAATTGACCTAAAACAGGTAAAGTTTATTCTGATTTCATGTCAAATAGTGAGAAAAACATGCATATGTGTCTTTTTATATAGTTTATGTAAACTTCTGGTTTGAACTGTATGTGTACACAAGAAATACGTCAGATCTGCTCTAGCTCTGAAAGAAGTCAAAATCATAACAACATTGTAGTTTCTAATAGTTTTTATTTACTTTTGCCCACATGTTTAAAGCTAATCAGTGTGATGGACCTTTAAGTTGACCTAGTATAACAAACACAACCAATTAATATACAAGTTTGCTGCTTTTTCTAGAAGAAAGTTTAATAACCCCTATAAAATAAATAGAAAAACATGATTCCAAACAATTTGTAATTTTCCCACAGCCAATTTAAACCATTCCTGCTTTGTACCATACTTGCATGTTTTAACTAAGTAATTGTCCACATATATTGAAGACTGTTAACTAAGTAATTGTTCATTCAAGGTACCATCTATGATTGCAAGTTTTTACCAATTGTGCCCATACAATCACCCATCCTATGTGAAATTTAGTTTCAAAACTGAATTTAGCTAGCTTTATATAACAGTTCAGTGTACAGTACTGTATTTCCAACATAACCTCAATGCAGCCTCTAACTTCAGGTTAGGTGCAAGGGACGCCCTAGTCTTTCCCTGGATTAACCTGCTGATGCAGAATAACCGCCCAGATAAGGGCGACCCTGCACTCATGCCTACTCTGACCAAGCCCTAGTCAAAATGGAGTCCAAACGGACAAATTGCAAATGGAAGGAAGAAAAACAGACAGACAACAGACTGGCATAGACACAACAGAAAGGTAACAGAGTATGGTGAGCCAAGATCAAACCAGGATATCACACAGTACAGAGTCAGCTGGTTGAAGAATAACCAAGATAAATCCGTAGTCCAGAGCCACATGAAATCGAAATTAACAGCAAAGAGACATGGAAACAAAATGAAATCACAGACAAAGAGGCAGGAAACAGGTGACTATAAATATCCCACTCCAGCCAGGGATTGGCCCAGGTAATTAACCATTAAGTTTCCATACATTAAGGTTCCATACAAATACCCTGACTGAGGCTGGAAAGATAGAGAAACACTTAAAAGGTAATGCCCACATTGCTTACAGTACGTACAGTACTCACCCTTTTCTGAGGTGCTAGTAGGTCTAGGACTCGATTTACACGGGAATTTAGTATGGAATGCCCCCACCAGTCGATTAGCATGAACAGATCTGGGAGGAGGGGAAGAGGATACTGATTTTTAACAGTCATTTTATTCAATTCTCTGTAGTCTATGCAAGACTTGAGACCTCCATCCTTCTTCTTGATAAAGAAGAAACCAGCCCCCACAAGAGAGGTAGAGGGGCTAATATGGCCCATATGAAGAATATCCTTGTACATAATCTTTCATAGTCTCTCTTTCTGGTGCAGAAAGATTATACATCCGACCTTTAGGAAATTCAACATTTGGAAGTAACTGAATGGCATCATGATAGGATCTATGTGGTGATAGAAATTTGTCTCGCCTTCCCAGAAAGCGCGCGCATCAGAAACTTGTATATTCTCTCTCTCACTATACACTACATGCGTGCGGTCCTTCTGAAACGTGAGTGGGAGAGAAGTGAAAAGTGTTAGCTTTAGCGCACTTAGGACTCCAATAAATACACACACACGCTTACTCCCTGCGCTGAACGGCGTTATGAAGTTCTGGAAACTGATTGCCTACACACACAGTCTTAGGAGATTACACACACACACACACACACATGAAATACCTCAGACACTACACACACACACACACCTCCCACCATATGTCCCAGCCACCCCCACCTCTGGGGCACTAGCTCTCTGCTCGACTAGAGACACACACATATTGCTGAGCGAGCGACGGTATAAGTAGGGGGGGCGATATATATATATATTACTATACTATATATTTTATAATATATACGTGTGGCACTTAGCGTGTCCCAGACGTATCGTCGAGATCTCGTTAATGACAACGACATGGTTGCATGTGAAGTGATAAGAGAGAGTTACGTGTGTTGAAGGGGTGTGCGCGAGTGAGAGTGAGAGCGAGAGCGGTGCGGTGGGAGATAGAATCACACTCTCTGACTCGACCAACAAAATCATAACACACCAACATAATGAAGATAGATCGATGAATGGGTTATAGGTAGTTTGAAATTACTGGTTGCACACACACACACGTAACACACATAATGTATTATATCATAGGTGTATATTTGTGACACACACGTCAAGGGTTGGGTTATAGGGGACACACACACACCACACGCGCGGACACACACACACCACACATGTGTGGTTTTGAATATGGTTTATGTGGACACACACACAGATGGTGTTGGTATCAAGATTAGTAAACACACACACACACACAGGGAAAGAGAAGGAGTGGTGAGAGATAGAGAGAGCGATCATGCAGATGGTTTATGTATCACACACACACATTACCTCCACACACACACACACACACATGTTTACGGGTGGGGACACCAATATACACACACAACCTGTGGTGCGAGGTAGGAGGGTGTGGTGGGAAAGTTTATGTAATTTGTGGAGGGTCGTGAGGAAGGTGTGTGAGTGTGAGTGTGTGGGTAAGGTTGGTACATACACACACACTACATCACACACACACACACACACACACACACACATGGAGAGTGAGCGAGAGATTGGTGTCTATATATCTCTATATCTATCTATCTCTATTGGCAGGTGGCACACACACACACCAGGATGGGGATCACAATTGGGGTTTAACACACACACAACACACTATCTATATATCTTGGTGATATATTTGGTGTAACACACACACAGATATTGGGTGGGTGGAAGGAGTAGGAGGGGTGTGTGAGGTGGTATAGGAGGGTGATTATGAGAGAGAGAGTGTTGTGGGTGAGCTAGGCACACTATCTTTGGGTTGGTGGCACAGGGGATTAGGGGTGTTATGGATTATGAGGGGGGGGGGGCACACACACACACACACACACGACACACACACACAGTGATGATTTGGAGTTATAGGAGGGTTATTTTACTGGTGTTAAAAAACACACACCACAGTCTATTATGGTACACACACACCACACCATGGTGAAAGATTAGGGTATGGGTAGATGTGTGTGGGTTAAACACACACACACACACTTTGGAGGGTGAAGTGTGTGTGAGAGATGTGTTTTGGGAGAGATAGCACACAAGAGATAATGTAGAGGGTATTGGGGATATGGGTGTATATATATCTATCTATGGGAGTGCACATTAGGTAATGAGATACTTCTATCTCTATCTCTCTCTCTCTCTATCTCTTGGATGGACACACACACACAACACATCACAGGGGACACACACACACACACACACACAACACACACAGAAGGGGGGTAGGGGGAGGAGGGTATAGACACTGGATAGTAAAAGTTGTGTGGCGGGTGGTGTGGTAAGAATGGGGTTGGGGGGTGTAAGTTGGGGATGGATTGTTATGTGGGGATTGGGGGTTGGATGTGTGGATGGGCAGATGATCTATCACACACACACACAGTGAGGATTGGTGATTAAGATTACACACACACACACACACACACCACTGTGGATTTTCACACACACACAATTACACACACACACACACGTACACACACATGTAGAGGATTTGAAACACACACACAGGTTTATTGTTTTTTTATGAATAAAAGGTGAGTTGTTGAATATGATGTGGATATAGTTGTATAGTCGGGTGGTGATAGAGAGTGCACACACACACATTTAGAGATAGGGTGTCCACACAACACACACACACACAGTGTGGGTATGTGTGGAGGAGATGACACACACATGGTGTAGAGTGTAGGATTAGATGCACACACACACACAATGGGACACACACATTATATTGGTATGTTAGGGAGGTGGTGAGGTTTTTTTCTCTCTATCTCTATCTATATGGATAGATTTTATGTTTGGATGTGCGTGATGAGATGAGATATATATATCTCTTTATAACACACACACACATGTGAGGGGATGGGGGTGACCTGTAATTTAATGTGGTCACCATCCTCTATCTATCTCTCGTGTGATATTATATAGATGTTATGGAAGATATATCACACATTATTTCTATACTCTTTGCAGATAGGGTTATCTATCTATATCTATCTATATATCATTGATTTTGTGTGGTTGGTGCAGGAAGGGAATGGTGGTAGGATGTGGGGTTTGTGTGTGGTGGGATGTGGGGGGTTGGGCGAGGGGGGGGGCCGGGGGGTGTAGATGTATAGATATATGTGATTTTGGGGGGAGCACATGGGAAATGGGATGGACACACTTGGTTAAAGGAGTTTGTGATGGATATATGTGGTGGTTGTATGGTATCACACACACGTATGTGAGACGCGTTGAATGGAGTGTGGGGGGGGGGAGGGAGGGTGGACGAGAGGAGGTGTTAATGGTGGGCAGGACAAGTGGGGGATTGGGGGGGTGGGATTCTCTAATGGGGCAGACTGTTGTTATTTCACACACACACACACACGGGAATTACACACACACACACACAGGGGGTGGGTGGGGACACGGGGGGGGGAGGACACAACACACACACTACACACAAGATGGACACACACACACTAGTATGGGAGATTTGGGTAGATGTAATGTTTGAGTTATGGGTTATGATGTTTTTAGGGTTGGATTAATGTATGTTTTGGTGTTGAAAATAAAGGAATTTTAGGAGTAATTTGTTTGATATATTTGATTATGTTGGTTGTAAAATATATAATAATTTTTTAATTAGATATCTGTTTGGAGATGGTGGGGATATATTATAGGAATTGACACTGGAATGTAAGGTTACACACACAGTATGACATATCCTATCTCATTCTCGTTAAAGTTATAATGGTGAGAAGGTGTGATAGTGCGTGTGGGTGGGTTTTACACACACACAGGAGGATTTAGGGGTGAGAAGTGGTTAAAGAATGAAATTTTGTGGTTGTTTGGGAGTATTTTTGTTGGGGGGAATATATTATCTATATAGTTATAGGGGGGTATATTGTGGAGTGGGGTAGGTGGGGGGGGTAGATAGGGGTGGGACACACATGTATATATCTATACATATGTACACACACACACAGGGTGGGTCTAGGGTGGATATATTTGGAAGGGGGAGGAGTGTGGGGGGGTGGGGAGGTATTGAGGTATTGTAGTAGGGTGTGGGTGATTTGGTGATGGGAGGATGGTGGGGAAAAGTGAGGAGGGGGAGTGTGAGATTATCTAATCTCTCTCTCATTTTGGGTGGGGGGGTAGGTATAGTGGGGTGTTTAGTGTGAGTATATCTCATATATCTCTATATATCTAGGGTTGTGGGAAAACACACACAACAGGATTTGTTATCTATATCTATCTCTGGGGGGGACACACTGGGGTGGGTTTGAGGGGAATGAGTTGAAAGAGGGACGTGTTCTTGTGGGATGGGGTGTGTGTGTGAAGTAAGTAGGGGTTTTGGTCTCTATCTCTATATATATATATATCTCTGTGGGTGGGGGATAGTGAATTTTAGGGGGACACACACACACGTCTCTACTCTATATATATATATAATATCTCATAGCACACGACACACAAGAGTGTATGGTTTACACACACACAAATGGGTTAGATCAGATTATATGGGGACTACACACGAGTTTATGGTATTGAGTAATTGATGGGGTTTGTGAGTGTGCGTTGTTGTAGGGTAGGGGGGAGAGTGTGCGAGATTGGAACACACAGGGGTGTTGTTGGGAGGGGATGGGGGTACACAGGGATGATACACACACTTCACCACACACACATCATCTACTTATGTTTGTATGTTTGTTTTGGGACTTGTTAGGGGAGTGATTTATATAAAATTTTATAGGGGATTGTTATTAGGGAGTGGGGGGGTTTACACATCCACACACACACACTATCTCTGTATTGGGACACACACATGGGATGCAGGGTGAGAGCGATCGAGCGAGAACAGGGGAGTGAAGGTGAGGGGTTGTGATGGGTTTAGGAGTGTAGTAGAGGATTCTGGGGGATGGAGAAGGTGGTGTGTGTGTGTGTGAGATAGGGAAAGGAGGAATGATTGGGGACACCAGACACACAGGGGTGGAATTTGTTTTTTGAAGGAGGGTGGGGGGGTTTAGTGCACACAACGAGGGGTTTTGACACACACGTGAGGCACACACACACACACAGGAACACGGGAGCGATGAGTGTTGATGAGGGTGGAGAGTAGTGGTATGGGAATGTTTAGTGTATGGTTGGTTTTCTAGATGGTTTTGGGGGTGTGGGATTGTTTTGTAATATTAACACACACATTGGGATCTATCAGATTTTTAATTGTTTGGTATGGGTTTGGAATGGATTGGGGATTCACAACCACTGGTGTATCTTAGTGAAAGTGGTAGAATGGACATCTGATAAAAATATTGGAGGGAGGGGGGAGGGAGGGGGGGGGGGGGGGGGGGGGGGGGGGGCAGGGGGGGGGGGGGGGGGGGGGTTGGGGGGGGGGGGGGGGGGGGGGGGGGGGGGGGGGGGGGGGGGGGGTGTAAGAGAATAGGTATATAATTAGGGGTTAATGAGGTTTGGATTGTGGGATGTGTGTTGATTTGTGGTGATGTTTGGATTATTTGTTTATGGGATGGTGATGATGAGTTGTGAGGGTGTTGTAGGGTGTTTTTTGGTGATTGGGTGGTTTGTTTGGGGAGGATGGTAGGGGTTATTGTTTGTGGTATTTATTTTGAGTGTTGGTTAGTGATAGAGATGAATGGTAGTTTATGAAAAGGAAGGAGTTGGGAGAATGTTGAAATTTTGTTGAATGAAAGAAAATACGAAAATATAATGGATAGGTTATAGTATTGTGACAGATAGGTATTCTATTATAAGTTTTGATGTCTCTAGAGAAACTTGAAATGAGCCCAGTTCTCTTCATAGCTGCCGGGGTGGCCAACAGATCAACAAAGGAGATATTGCAACTGTCATTCTCTCTGCCAATAGACAGGATATATTTGACGACCAACTCAAATACTAAAATACTAATAATCGTAGGTAGGACACACTTAGAGATATTTAAAGTCATTATCCTGAAGAGACATAGCAGTGCAGATGGTTTCTATAAAGTATTTATCTTGCAAGGAATGACCAACCGAAAATGCCAAATGACACAAGGGGCTCATGGAAGAGTAATTGACAACCACTGTTGCTGCAACCTGGCCCTTGTGGTTTACAGAAGGTATAGAACTATATGATGGAAATATGGAGCTGATAAAAAGTTTTAACAGATTTGTCTGATCCACTTCTCTACAGATAAGTATCCTTTCTTACATTACATCTCAATTCAAGATATCTTATGAGAAGTGTGAAATAGTCTGAAAAAAAGTTTCTCTTCTGAATTTTTTTTTCCATCTTAAGTATTAAAAATGTCTCATAGATGCATCACCTCTTGGACATGCCATTAATTCCGGGGCACTGTACGTTTGAGAGGGGTTACATACATAACACATGTCAAACAGAGTAGAAAGGCCTACAATAAATGCCTAACAACTGGTACAGAGGAGAGAGGACCCTGCCCGCGAAGGCTTACAATCTACAAGTATACAACTTGGTTGCAGTGTACTCTCTATGACTTGAGCCAGTATTTGTCTGCTTTCATGTCATACACTACAGACTACTGTTGACAGTCGTTTTCATAATATCTTAGCTCTGCTAATTGGGAAATGTGTCAGCAACCGGCTGCTACTACCACCTTGATGCAACCTCTGCTGCCAGTTTTAACTACAGACTATACACAGACCAAAGAGGAGTTCACATTCTTATGTCTGTTTTATGCATAGTGAGCAATCAGTTATGTAAATTGTGGGTAATGGATTACCTAATCGTGGTTCTTCTTATTGAATGTCATTGTGTTTTTAAAACTTGTCTCCTAACTCCCTTGTCATTTCAAATGGTCAGAGACAGAGGCAGTGGCCTAACTAGAGAAGCCTGGGCCTCATAGCAAACTTTTGGATGCTCCCCCTCTCTCCCCCCACCAGTCCCTCCTCTGACCACAAACATTTACTGGTACCTCTTAATAGTCATGAAGTAACTAGATAATATAAGGAGCAAATACCTCACCATACATTTCACCATCATACTGCTACAAAGTAAATCCCAGTATACCAAACCAGCATTACCAATAAATCTACTACATAAGGATCTGATTACTGCATAAGAACACAACCACAAATTACTACCACATAGTGACTGAATAATACCACTATACTATTACTGAATAAAGATCGGTATACAAAGACCAATATTACCACCATATAATGACCATATAGTGGTAGATACCAGTGTACAAGAGCTCGGCAGACTGTATATCACCGCCATATAATGACAATATAGTGGTAAACCCCCCAAATTAATTCAGATCCCGAAAGTAACAAAAACCCAAGACTCCTTCCCCTCACGCAATATAACACAGACCGCAGACTGCAACTGGAGCAGTTACCACAGTATAATGCGGATCCTCCAGCCCATCCGACATTGTACAGACCAAGGCATCCCAATAAAATACAGGTCTCCAGACACATCCCCCCAAAATAATTCAAGCCACCAGGTGCTGCCCCCTCCCACACCAGTATATTACAGATCACAAGTGCAGCCTCCCAATTTAATACACCTCCCTCCCCAGACAGAGTCCCCTTAATATATTACAGATGTCTAGACACAACCCCCACCAGTATAATTTAGTCCCTCCCAAACACATCACTCCCAATATTATACAGGAAACCCCAGACACATCCCCCTGAATATAGTGCAGATCACCATACAGCCCCCAAAATATAAAACAGCCCCCACAGACAGAGCAGCTCCTAATATAATGCAGGTCCACCTTGAAACAGCCTACACCTAATATAATACAGCCTTCCCATATACAGCCCCCAATATATTACAGGCTCCACCAGACATAGCCCCCCGATATAATACAGCCCCCAATATAAGTCAGGACCCCCAGACACAGCTCGCAAATATAATGCAAACCCCCAATGTAACACAGGATTCATCAGACACAGCCTCCCAATAAAATACAGGACACCAATAAGATACAAGACCCTCCAGACAGCCCTCCCAATATAATACAGCAACCCAATATAATACAGGACCCACCAGACAGTCCCCCAACATCAAAAAGTCAGGACCCCCAGACACAGCCCCCAAATCTAATGCAATCCCCCAATATAATACAGGATTCACCAGACACAGCCCCCCCCCCCCAATAAAATACAGGACCCCAATATAATGCAAGACCCTCCAGACAGAACCCCAATATAATACAGCAACCAAAAAAATACAGGACCCTCCAGACAGCCCCCCAATATAAAACAGTCAGGACCCCCAAAAACGACCCTCCAGGAATATCCCCCAATCTACTACAGGACCCCGAATTTAATACAGAATCCTTAGACACAGCCCCAAATATAATACAACCCCCCAATCTAATACAGGACCCCCCAGAGATAACTTCCCAATATAAAACCGTTTCCCCAAGACTCAGCTAACCCCTTATATACAAGCACACTCCCCCCCCCCCCCCGCCCCCCGATACAGCCCCTTTCCTCAGGTAATACAGGCCCTCCAGACACAGTCCACTCCTAAAATAACACAGCCCTCTATATAATACAGGTCCCCTCAGACACAGACCATTTCCCCCCTCAAAATAAAACAGACCCCCAGGCATTGACACAGAGAGAACTTCCCACAGAAAACTTTGCCACTCACCCAACATGAAGTGAAAGGAGCCGGCAGGAGACGAGGAGGAGGAGGGGCAGCAATTACTACAGCATCGATACAGGAACAGCCAGGCTGACTTCAGTGAGGACTCAGGAGATGACACTGTGGCTTCATAGAGCAGACATTAGGCTGTCAGCAGCCCAAGGTGAGCTCACTGGGACAGAAGGTCAGGGCATTCTGTTGCAGGATGCAGCGGCCGGGCCCCCTGAGGCAGAGAGCCCTGAAGCAGTCGCTACGGATACAACCCATATAGTTCCACTACTGGACAGTGGGGGACATGTATGAAAACTGTCTAGGTATACGACTTTCCTTGTTGCCCATAGCAACCAATCAGAACTCCCTTTTTATTTTTTCAGATCAATATATGAGATGATAGGGGAGTTCTGATTGGTTGCTATGGACAATAAGGAAAGTCGTATACCTAGACAGTTTTCATACATGTCCCGCAGAATAGTTTGTAGCTGATCAGATCACTTTTTGGGAGGAACAAAAGTAATCACTTACAGCTTGTATCCAGGTTCAGAATTAACTGATGTTGAACCAAACAGAAAACTATTTGAGCAACAATACCCAAAATATTGTGAAATATTGCCTACCAGCAGACAAGATGCGAGTATAGCCTAAAAATTTTATATTACATAATATTACAAAATTCAACTACACAACACACATTACTTTCCTTAATTTATATATTTGCAAGAAAAAAAATCATTATAGTAGTATGGTAGATATTGGTACTATTACACCAAATTTCCACCAGAATCTTTTTTTCATTTCAAGAGTTGTCAAGGTGTCTCAGGTTCACTTTAGCTAATATTGGCCAGAACATTAACATCTAGTGATTCATCTATGGAGCCATTCAGCTGTATAAGGATCTTTATAAGATTTTTTATGCTCTTAGGGCCACTTCTATGCGGCAGTAACACCGACAATCTTTGCATTTGTTTTATAGTTATGGCTCAGACCTCTTGTGGATCAAATGAACTGAACTTACATGGCCATACAACAGCTGAACCACGGTAATGCTGACACTTAGTGCAAAAAATGTGCTTGTGTTAATGGACATGTGAAGGTGGCTCACCTTTCTCTCGTGGGCCTCTGTACAGCTTCTCTTGCTGCTCAGGGGTTATGTTAAGCTAAATTTGTTTAGTGTATATATCTCATTATAGCCTTTTATACCTGCTGGAAAGAGCAAATACTGATCTGTATACAAGAATCCCCAGCCCAAAAGTACGGATTTTTACATGAAAAAAAAAATTACAAGACTAGACCCTAGATAGAAGGACTGTAATGTCTTACTGTATTTTCCCCCCAAGCATATGGATAATTTCACATTAAGCCCAAACAATGAATAAACATTGTGGTATTTAGCAAGGTCAGCACAGGCGCAAAGCGCACATTTTTCCCCTTAAGCACATCTAGAATATTGCTCCAGTCCACACATTATTACTCTCTTTTGGTGCAAATAACCTTAAGCTTTATTTTCCCTATTTCATAACAATTACTCAGCAAATATTGACTTGTTCTAGATATTCAGCTCTGAATGTTGTAAAATTAACTACTACGGTTCCTGGTGTGAGGTTATTATAGTGCATGTGCTTCCATTGCTGTGACACCTTCTTTTCTTTCAACTACTTTCTTTTATCACTTATTTTTTATTCTTTTATTCTTTGTTCTTCTCATGTTTTTTTCTATTCTCCTTATGTCTTTTCTATTTTTTTTTTTTATCATTGTTTCTTCCCTTGTGTCGTATTCCTCTTTTCCTTGTCTCTTATTCATTTTTCTCTCTTCTGTCTCTTCTTTCTTGCTCTCTCATATCCTGCCTCACTTTTTCTTTTCCTTTTTATTCCCTCTCCCTACCTTTTCCTCTCTGTCCCTTTCTCCCTTCTTCTTCCTGTTTCGATTTTCTTTCTCTCTTTTTCATCTCCTCTCTTCCTTCTTCTTTGCCTTCTATCAATTCTCATATCTTCATTTGAATACTTGCCATCTCTCCTAGATTATCCAAGAGACTCCAGGAAAAAAAGAGAGTCCTCCTGGGAGGATTGGCTAGTCTACTGGACTGACTGGATAGTTTGGGTACATTCAGTGTCAGACTGGGAGGTCTGGGGCCCACAGGGGAATTGATCTTGTGGGGCCCACCCTACTGTACATGAAAATATTACCGGCCTCTAGGACATAAATGCGCCCATTTTACCACATAATACAGTGTGCAAAACAGAACTATATTGTGTAGTACACCATACCAAGGGAGTCACAGATCTGTCTATCTCGCATATCTATCTCACACATATGTCAATCTAGCACATCATAGACACAGGGCTAGGTCGCTCCATCCATATCCCCACCGCCCACATACAATATCCCCTCCACTTTTCCCTCTAGGTCATGCATCTCATCACCTTCTAAAATAAACACCAGCAAGAAAGGAAAAGTGTGACTCCTATCACAGGGTCAGGTGTTCCCTTACTCTTACAATCAGGGACACATGTATGCTGCCACTATAAGGTCCAACACCAGCTCAGGTATAACCTACAACACCGCCATATAGAGACTACGTAGTGGACAGACACCAGCTCAGGGACAACCTACAACACCACCATATAGAGACCACAGAGTGGTCAGAAAAACCAGCTCAGGGAAACCTACAACACCACCATATAGAAAACCACATAGAGGTCAGACACCAGCTCAGGTCACATCACATTACAGTGAATACAGCATTGATCCAATATATAAGTAAAATAACCCCAAAAAATCAGGGACTCACCGGAGATGTCATATCTGAGAGTTTTTTTCTCTTCTCTCATGAGTTGGTCTATCCCTTTCTTCTCCATCCGTTTCTACATTCGCCATGACGACTTGCCCCGGGCCACAACTCATTCCTCAAAATTTACATACAAATATCTTAGAATCCTCATTTTCCCCAGCATCTCTTACCTAGCCACAGGTGGTAGAATAAGTACCCCCAGGTAGATAAGCAGGCCCCATTGGGCAAGTTGATAGCCACAATTAGGTTGGTGGACCCCAGTTAGGTAGGCTGTAGGTAGATGTTGGTGAGTCCCAGTTAGTTAGGCTGTAGGTAGGTGGTTTCCCCCAGTTAGGTAAGCTGTAGGTAGTTAGGGGTCCCTTTATATAGGTTGCAAGCAGTTAGGGACCCCCCTTTAGGTAGTATACAGGCAGTTAGGGCTTCACATGAAGTAATATACAGGCAGTTAGGGCCTAATTTAGGTAGTATACAGGCAGTTAAGGCCTCTTATGGTAGTAAAAAGGCAGTTAGGGGTCTCCTTTAGCTAGTGTGCAGGAAGTCAGGGCCCCCATTTAGCTAGTGTGCAGGAAGTCAGGGCACCCTTTAGCTAGTGTCCATGTAGTCAGGTTTTTTTTTAGTATTTAGGTAGTCAGGGCCCCCTTTAGACAGTCACGCCCCCCTTTAGGTAGTCAGCGGCCCCTTAGGTAGTCAGGGCCTCATTAGGTAGCCAGGGCCCCCTTTAGGTAGTCAGGACCCCCCTTTAGGTAGCCAGGGCCCCCCTTTAGGTAGTCAGGGCCCCCCTTTGGTAGTCAGGACTGTCTTTAGGTAGTCAGGACCCCTTTAGGTAGCCAGGGCCCCTCTTTAGGTAGCCAGGGCACCATTAGGTGGTCAGGGCCCCCCTTTAGGTAGTCAGGGCCCCCTTTAGGTAACCAGGGGCCACATTAGGTATCCAGGGCCCCCTTAGTTAGCCAGGGCCCCTTTAGGTAGTCAGGGCACCTTTTGGTAGTAAGGGGCCCCCATTAGGTAGCCAGGGCCTCAATAGGTAGTCAGGGCCAAAATAGGTAGCCCGGCCCCTTGGGAATCAAGGCCCCCTTTAGTAGTCAGGGGCCCCATTTTGGTTTGTTTAGGCCCCCCTTTAGTATAAGGTCCCTAGGTAGTCAGGGCTCCCCTTTGGTAGTCAGAGCTCCCCTTTAGGTAGTTAGGGCCCCCTTTAGGTAACCAGGGCCCCCTTAGGTAATCAGGTTCCCCCTTTAGGTAGCAGGGCCCACCATTAGGTAGTCAGGGCCCCCCTAGGTAGTCAGGGCCCCCCTTTAGGTAGCCAGGGCCCCCCATTTAGGTAGTAAGGGCCCCCATTTAGGTAGTCAGAGCCCCCCTAGATAGTCAGACCCCCACTTTAGGTAGTTAAAAAAAAAAAACAGACAGCCACTTACCTTGCTCCAGCTCCTGGCCGCTCCCCGCCGACAACTGACTGCCACCCTGCATAGGCGGCGCGGTGAAGTGACGTCACCGCGCGCCTACGTCACTAGTAGGGTCCGGCGCCTGGCAGGCTTAAGGCCTAGCGCCTTAGGCCTGCCAGGGCGATCAGCTGAGTGGAGCGGAGCGCTAGCGGCGCTCAGCTCCGCTGAAACCGCGCAGCCCCGGGCGTCGGGGCCATGGGGCCCCGACTCCCGGGTCCTGTCTCTGAGCGCTCAGGATGCAGGGCCCAAGCGTTTAGGGACCGGATGTGGTGGATGGGCCCACCGGGGGATTCAGCGATCCCCCGGCGTCCCAGTCCGAGCCTGGGTACATTATATCTTCAGCAGGAGCTTTCTGCAACGTGCAACAGGTCTCTTGTTGCAGTGGCAAGGAACAGAGCTAGCTCTGATCTTGGACGCTTAAACCCATAGATGCCATGGTCAGTACCCATGGAGGTGTCTAGGTAGTTAATAGAGGTAGTGAATTCCCTCCGTTTAATCATTGGTATCCTGCAAATGTGATTGTGGGGTGCTGATGGTTGCCATGGTAGGCAGGGGCCAAATAATGGCCTTTGAGTCTACGATGCATGAAACCTTATAGGTTTTGACACAGACAGGACCTAATAGGTCTAATGTTTTGATTTATGCATTGCTACATAGCAATAAATTAAATACTTGTAGGCTTTATTTTATTTCTATGTATTTTGAAAGTGATCAAGTTATTGCATACAGTAGTTACACTTGGGAACAAAAACAATTGAACACAAAAAATACACAATAAAAGAAAAAACTGTTAAAATGTTTAAACATTTAAAAAAGTTAAAATTGATGAAAAAATACATAGAAAAATAAATAGAAAAAGGAATAAAAAAGATCAAGTAATAGGTTACACAATGTCCATAATGATCCAGTCTATATAATAGTCTTGTTATTTAATCCATACCTAGCATTTATCCAGGAACATCCGGGAGACCCCCGCAAAGAGTTGAGTTCTCCAGGACTTCTAATAGAGCTGGCAAGTCTTGAGCTGTTGTTTCCAAATGGCTGCTGGCTGTTCTTTATATAGTAGTAGCACTAGTGTAAATTGTCATGAGATGCTTTCCTGACGTCCCTTGGTGCATAGGGACCACACCACAATTACATGATATAGTCTTGCTGAAGATGTGTGTGAGGCCTTTCTGCACTTGAGTTTCTTAAGGGTAAGTGCTGCCTCATACTCTAGAAAAAAGCTGAGCGATGTGGCTTGACACCATATAACAGAAAAACCACTGAAAAATGGTACATTATTTACTCAAAAACAAAACCAAAAGACCATACTTACAACTCAATGGCTAGACTATAGACTGAACCCAGTAGGAGGCAACACAATCCCCAGTGCTTCTTGGGAAAGGTACCACACGTATCTGTGTAAAGGCTACTCTTTGTATCGCCTTTTCTATATACAATTATAATAACAGTAACCACCCCCTCATACATAGAAGGCATATGAGTGGTTGTCTTATCAGTATGTTTGCATTTGTGCAAAACTGGTACTTATCCAATGTGCAATTATCATTCATTATTACCCTTAGTGGAGGGGTGTGTGTGCTTCTGCTAATTTTTTTTTTATCTGCACCTGTTATATCTCAACCAAGTAGCACAAGGGATTGTGTTGCCTCCTACTTGGTTCAGTCTATAGTCCAGCCATTGAGCTGTAAGTATGGCCTTGTGATTTTATGTAAATAATATCCAATTTTTCTGTGATTTCTCTGTAAATGGCTAGCGGAGCGACCTGCCATGTCGAGGAATCTTGATATGGTTTGCAGGCTTGCGTATAGTGGCCATTGTATCAAGTAATACCTTATATTTGATATTTTTTCAATATGTCATCTTTTGCCCTAAATACTGGGGAGTAGAGCATGTAAGCATTTTGTGCTGGACACCCAAAAAGTGCTGGACAGTCCACCCAATCGAATAGTAGAGGTATCAGAGGTTGTAAGCCATCATGGTGTACCACACGTATCACCTTATCTATATGCAATTGTAATACCAGCAACCACCCCCCTCATACATAGAAGGCGTGTGAGTGGTTCTCTTATTGGTATTTTTGCATTTGTGCAGTTTCCCCATGTATTATATTGTGGCTTATTTGCATACTAGTGTGAAATGGTACCTATTTAAGGAGCAGTTTTTTTATCTTCTTTTTGTTCCCCTAGGGGAGGATTTGTGAGCTTTGCTATTTGTTTTTCTGCACCGTTTACCTTTCCAAAGTAGCAGGGGGGCTTAGTTGCCTCCTGCGGGGTTTTCAGTCAAAAGCCACCCTTTTGGTTTTTGGGCGGGGACTATGTAGGCCTTGTGGTTTTTTTTTTGCCCCACATCCCTCATAAATTGCTTCTTGAACTTTTTTTACCAAAATTTGAAAAAGGGGTTGGCTTTCTGCAAAAAGGGTGCCTGAAAAAATTTTTGATTTATAAAAAAAATTTTGGGACGCCACAACTCAAAGTTCCCCCCGAGGCCACTTTCAAAAGTTGGCAAGCATGCTCTATCATCTTTCAACATTCTTTCTCATCCTCTTGGTGGTTGGTGGAAAAACTTCTTGTTTTTCCACCATCTACTAACCAAACTCCATCTGCTATTTCTCTCTCAGTTTTTGGGGTACCCCCACAACCTTAGGAAGCGGGCCCGCAAATTTTTGGGTTTTTCTGACCCCCCTATACCAATCCCTTGCCCTCTCTGGTCACCTGCCCTCAAGAACCCCCCAAATCCCCCCTTTTTCTTACAGGGAAACAACTCAAACTCTCATTGTGGCTCTTATTTTTTCCGTTTGACTACTGTAACCCTTTGCTATTGGTCTCCCACTCTGCAAACTTCCCCCCCAATCTGTCCTGAAACACGCCAACTCATCTTTCTTTCCATCGCTATACGGCCTCACCCTTGTCATCACTGCAGTGGTTGCCCATTCGGTACAGAATACATAAAACTCTTACACCCATAAATTTCTCCACAGTTCGCACCCCCCCTACATCTCCTCCCTCATCTCTGTCCACCCCCACCCCTCTCTCCGCTCTGGTAACACAAAAACAGACCCCAAATCATCCGAACCCCCTGCCCTCTTCAAGATTTCAAACTGCTGACCCATTTTTCTTGAACATCCTACCACGACCCTCAGCACAATCCCCCCAACCCTTTATATTTTTAGCAATCCTAAAAAAAATCTTCTTAGGCCCGGCCCCACCCAAAATTCCTAATTACTAAACCCCCATCTTCATCACAACACTTTTTTTCACTCCCCCCACACTAGGGGGCTCCCAGGCACTTATCTGTATATGATGTATGTCTGGGGCAGGTCACCCAGTTTTATGTAAAACCCCCCCCTATTTATGAAAAACAAATGGACTAGAGATGACAATTGACCTAACAAAATGGGAAATTTGTTTTGAATTTCAGGAAAACTTTGGTTCTGAATGAATTTGAAGTTTGGGGGACTTCGGGTGAACAAGTTTTGTTTTGATTATAAAAGGGTTTAGAGCACTGGCGTTACATGGGCAAAACACTCTGGGAGGAAGAAGGGCATAGCCTGCTGAATGGCAGAGATAAAGCCAAATCAGGACCGCGGGTTCTTGACGTCACGGCACTAATAAGTCCGGGCGCGACGTCGGGGGCTCACACTCCTCTCACGACTGATCAGGAAGGTGCGCTGCGGGTGATTGGATAGCTCTTTTAAGAACTCACTTTTAACAGCGATTTTTGTGGGGGTTCTCAGCTTTTCTAAGACGCATCTCTTAATTTTTATTTCTGATTTTTTGGGGGATTGGACTGAAGTCCCGTGTCGCCACTGAGCTGCATATACAAATTTTAAAGCTATCGCTCACAGCACATGAATATCCAAGGGGGATCAACCAGTTTTTGTTGATTCATTTAAAGAAACACGTTTTTCAAAACAAATACCACTTTTTTTTGGCCTCTCAATTTTTTTGCGCAATTTACATCCAGGGTTAATTAAACGTTGTTTTTTGCTGTGGGACCCAAAAACCGTTTTTTTCACCCCCAAAAAATAAAATTTTCCGTACAAAATCACAAGCAAGTTAAATTTAAAATTTTTTCTCTGTTGTGTAGCGAAGAAAACACGCCTTTGTAACCCTACAAACTCGTATTTGTGGTTGCTATTGTTTGGCAAAATTACATCCGGGGTTAATAAGCGTTTTTTTTTTCTGCTGTGGTGCCCCAAAGGGAAACCCGCTTTTTTCACCGCCAAAAATACAATTTTCCTGTAGCATAATTCACAACGAAGGTTAAAAACAATTTTTTCTCTTTTTTGTTAGTAAAGAAAACACCCCAAATTGTAACACGCTCAAAGCCGAGTTTTTGGATCCAAATTGTTTGCTGAAATTTACATCCAGTGTTAATTAAGCTTTTTTTCTGCTGGGTGACTCCAAAAACCTCTTTTAAAACCCCCAAAAAATACTTTTTCCTGTACATAATTCACAAAAAAAAGGGGGTTAATTACAATTTTTTCTTTTTTGGGTTACGAAAAACAGCAATTGTAAACGCTACAAAGCAGTATTTTATGCGCTCAACTTTTTTGCGAAATTTTACATCCAGGGTTAATTTAAAGCTTGTTTTTCTGCGTGGTGACCCAAGAAACCTTTTTTTCACCCCCAAAAAAAAAAAATTTTCCTGTAGCATAATTCCCAAGCAAGGTTAAAATTACAATTTTTTCTTTGTTTTTACGTAAAAAACACGAAAATTGGGTAAGACTCTTTTTCACCCGCCAAAAGATACAATTTTTCTGAAAGAAAAACCCCCAAAAGCAAAGGGTTTAATTTACAATTTTTTTCCTTTTTTTTGTGTAGCTTTAAGAAAACACGAAATTTGAAAACACGCTACAAAGCTAGTAGTTTTGGGCCTGCTCAATTTTTTTGCAAAAATTTACACCCCAGGGTTTAAATTTAAAGCTTTTTTCTGCAGTTGTACTCAGTAAAAAAAAACTTTTTTTTTCACCGCCACAAAAAATTTTCTGTAGCAAAAAATTCAAACCCAAGGGTTTAAAATTAACACTAGAACTACTGAGGGAGCTTTTATGACTACTTTCGTTTTTTATTTCTCTTCTTTGGACCCCTTTTTCCCAAATTTCCCGGCTTGAAACCCCGGTGCTTTTTCCCAAATAAAAAATGTGAAAAAAAAATTTTGTGAGAATAAAAAATTTTTTGGTGAAAAATTTGCGCGTTTTTTTCAAAATTTCCCCGAACTACGAAGGGGGGTCATTTGACTCCCAACTTTTTTTTTGGATGTCCTTTGTCACAAAATGTTGCTAAAAATTTTTGGGTGCATAATTTTTTCACCCCGGGGTTTCCTTATTTACCCAAAATTTTCATAATAAGTATTTCCCAAATTTCCCATTCAATTTTTTACATTTTCCTTGGTTTTACCTGTTTTGTATTCCTGTGAATGCTGAACAAAATAGCTTTTTTTACTCTGGGCTTTTATCTTATGGCAAATAAAGGGGTGGTTTTTTTCCCAAAGGGTTTCTAGAAAGGGGGACGTATTCTGGATAGAATTTTTACAAAGTTTCAGTTTGAAGAGACAAAGAGAACAGACGCAGACAAACACTCTGAGACCCCAAACAGGAAGAATTGTTAAAAATTTTAAACTGCCTGTCAACTGATTCACCCCACCAAATTTTAAAAGGGGCAAAAAACATTTTTAAAATTTTTTAAAAATTTTTAAATTTATTTCAAATTTTTCAGCAGGGAACTATAAAGAATTAGGAATTTTTTTGAGGAATAGGGGAAGAAAAGGGACGTTTGTTTAAAGCCTCGGGATATTCTGGCTATTTTGCAACCCAAATACCGGAGAATGAATCGGAATCCAAAAAAAAAAAAAAAAAAAAAAAAAAATTGCGGAAAAAGTTTTTTGATTCTGACAGTGATAAAAGATTTCTTTCCCCTCAAAAACAAAATCAAGTGAATCTGAAGACCAAAAGGGAACAAATCCAGAATAAGTAGTTTTTGTGAAATTTTTTTTGTTCTTCCACACACTGAGTTGGGGCCTTTGGCACACTAGCAGAATTCGGGGCTAATTTAACCCATCGGAAAATTCTTGCCCAAAAACGGGCCTTTACCTGCCCCCCTCTTTGGCCTGAAGCCCGCTCCAACCCCGGGGGTTTGGACCCCCGCGTCAGGGGACAAAAAGAAAGCGCTTGCTTACCCCCGCAACCCGGGCTCCGCCCAACAGCGGCTCCACCCCCGGGGAGGGAGCAGAGCTTCGGGGTAGGGAAACTCCCGCTTTTGTCCCTTTGAGCGGGCAGGTAGGGGCCCGGGAAATTGTGGTGAAATATCCGTCGAAAAATCCGCCGAAAATTTCCGCCATTTGTCCCACGGCCCTTAAAAAAAAAAAACCCTAAATAACATCAATTTTTTTTCCAGATATTCCAAACCCACATCAACGGGAAACCCGGGCTCATGCATTTTAAGTTGCCTCTTGACCACCTCCGGTCGGGACAAAAAAAACAGAAAAACTCCCAGAAATGAAAGAAAACGGTAACATGGGGGGCGAAGGAAATTTGCAACAACAAACACCAGAAAAAGGCGAATCTAAGAAATACTATTTTAAAAGGGGAGGGTATTCAATGGAAACCTGTTGAAATTGGAGAACACTTTGCCGGGAAGGCGTGACACCCAAAAAATTTTCCCTTCGAAACCCACCGGGCCCTACAGGTAGGGCCAGAAGAAAAAACTTTAATCGATAGCCCTTTGAGCCTTTGGGGGTTTTTTTTTTTTGTTTTCATATTTTTTGACACATAAAAAGAAATTTACGCTTGCAAAGCAGAAAGGAACAAAAATTTTAACATTTTACCTATCTGAGGGAGGAGCAGATCCCCCATTCATTGCGAAAATTTCAATGCTCGTGAATATCTGGCCCCAAACCCTCACTCGTTTAGCGGGAAATTTGGGTAATGACGGGGGAAAAACCGTTTGCAAAGCGACAATGTCTGGGGACCCCCCTTTGTTGAAATTTTTGGGGTTTTCCTAAATTTTTGATGAGGAAACCCACCGATGGGAAAGAGACGCAAACGGCCCAATTTTGCTCTTTTTTTCCTACTGTGGGGGAACGGGTTTTAATTGAAAATTGTATTGCGTTTTAAACAAACCTGGCCCATACTAACGGGGGATAAAGCAATTTTTCCCCAAAGCAAAACTAGGTGCCCCATTCACGCAGTACATCCCTTTTCCCAAACCCAGATAAAAATGGCCACAAATATTGGCAATTGTTGATAAGGATACAAATATCGGGCAAATGGGTTCCCCCTTATCTAGGCAAAGATAACAAACGCGGCTAAAGGACCTTTTTACTGACCATGTGGAAATTTAAGGGTTTTTTGGTTTTTTTTTAAAAAAAGGTGGGAAATTTTCCCAACCAAAATTATTTTACTTCAGTAAAAATTTAAAGCTAAACACTAAAAAGAAAAGGGAAAAAACCAAACGGGGAACACTGAAGAAGATAAGGCGAAACCCCCTAAAGAAATAAAATCCATGAAAGAGGAATTGACCCCCAATTTTAAATTTTTTAGAAATGAAACAATTTTACACTTACAGTATATCAAAAAAAGGTCAAAAAAAGGGTTGTCATTTTTGAGTTCCGTCCATCCAGAGTTTTGTTGCGTCTGTTTCCGCAAAAAAAACTCCAGAAACGGTAAATTTTTAAACAATAAAACCCAAATAGGGATTAGATTTTAGGGGATAAATTTGGCACGAAAATATACCACAAAAACATGCACAAGGAAAAGGCCCTTTTTTTAAACCCTTTTTAAAATCCCTTTTAAAACTTTGCGGTTAAAAATGCAGGGAAATATTCAAGGAGTTTAACCCACCAAAAATGTCCCCAAAAGCCCCCCCCCCCCCAAATTTTTGAAACCCCCTTGTGAGAAAAGTTAAAGGGGGTCCTTATGTCACAGAGGGGGAAAAGGGTTTTTCCACGCCCAAATTTTTTTTACATCTCAGAAGTGAGTTCAAAAAAAATTTTTGCCAACCCAAAAAAAATTTGCAAGAAAAAAAAGGTTTTCTGTGGGCCCAATTTGGGAAAGGGACTTGTGGAAAGCCCTTTGGTGGGAAATGAAACGCCATAAATAAAAAGGAAATGCCAAAAAATGCAAAACACAAAATGTTTAGAAGGTGAATTCTGCGCCTATTTTCTTTTTTTAATCCCCTCCCCACCCCTACATTTTCTCGCTTTTTTTTTTCAGTTTTTGTTTAAAATGTGGCACTTGAAAAAAAAAAAAATTTTTTGAAAAACGTCTATTATAATTATGTTTTTTTCGAAGAAAAAAAAGGGAAAAAGAAAAAAAAACAATAAAATGAAATTACTTTTGGGATCTCACAATAAAAATACATAAAAAAAAAATATAATTTTTAAAAAAAATTAACCAAAAAATAAAACCCTTTTAAAAAAAAAACAAAACAAGAAAAGGATTCAAAAACCCCTTTCAGTAGTTCAAGGCGGGTCACGAGTCCGAATTCCTAGTTTTAAGCCTGTTTGTGCTTTTAAATCCCGAAAAATTACACAGATTTTTTAAACGGCACATAAAAACAATTTTTCCTCCCCAAATTTGTGGACCCCAATTTATACCCGGGGGGTTTTTACCAAGCTTGTTACGGGGTTCTTTTGGAACAAATAAGGTGTTATTTATCAAAATACAGAAAAACTTCATCAAACAGTGTCTGTACTTTTTAAAAATAAACATTTAGCAACAGAGAGGGGCAGGCTCTTAAACGCGACTGGCAGAGGCACAAACATTCCGGGCCAGTCGCAGCACAGCTTTGGCTTTTCAGCGGGGGTCACCCCATAAAGGTCACAACTCCCAAACGTCATCTAAAAGGGTTATAGGGCTTTCCCTTCCCCCAGATGACATCTGCCCAACCCCAGCCAAATCGGTGGGAACCCAACATAACCCTTAGTTGGGCAGGGCCCCGGGAAGCGGGCAGGGCCCCCACCCTTTCCTAAACCCCCTCTGCCCCCATCCAGCCCCCTTGGGCCAGAGACTACAAGGGTTGGTCGGGCTCACCCACTATAAGCGAGGAGGGAACCCAATTTTGGACGAGGGAAAGTCACAGCTTCTTGGCAGGAAAAAAAGGGGGGCCAATATCCCCTGCTTCTTGCATAGGCGGCAAAGTATGTATGTGGAGAGGGGCCCATTGGGAAAGGTAAATTTTTTGTGAGGGGCCCAGCCCCCCCAATATAAAGACCGTATGAGGACAGCATGACGAAAAAAAAACACAAATAGATAGAGGGTGGCCGACCGCACTTGGGACCCCGGGTAGGAAAGGGGCCCCCCAACATCGCGGGAGAAAGGGCGCCCCGCTTGCGCGTCGGGCCAGGGGCGTACCCCTCAAGGGGGGTTTTTGGGGCCCTGGCGCAGCAAAATAGCACAGTGTGAGGTCGGGAGCCAACGGTAAACGGGGAATAAAACCCGCTTCGCAGGACCAAGAAAGTAGCGCCAGGGGCCAGCGAGGCGCGGCGTCAGTAGTCACTCATGCGGAGTGTTTTCGGAAAAAATCCAATACCGGGGGTGTGGCAGTTGCTTTGCAAAGGGAACCCGGGAGAAGCCGAAATTGTTTTAAAGAAGGGCGAATCGTTTCTAACGAAGGGGAATTCCTTTTAAAATTTTTCGGAAAATTTCCGGTTGGGAAACGAAGCCCGAATTTTGGGGGTTTTTGGGGTAAAACGAATGAATTTTGATTGAAAAAAGGGCTGCGGGGCACATGGCGCTACAAGGGCAAAGCACTCTGGAGGAAAAAGGGGCAACCCGCATGACATTGCAGGGGTGAACCAATCAGAGACCCGGGGGGATTCGTGCCCGCCCGGGAACGTAAAAGTCCGGGCGCGACGTCGGGAGCCACTCCCTTCCCTCACTGTGCTCATCAGGGAAGGTGGGTGCCGCCTGGTAGCTCTTGCCCGAAGAAAATTTATTTTTAATACGATTTCCCGTGGGTTTTTTCAGCTTGTCTCAGAACTGCCCCTTTAAAGTTTCCCATTTCTAATTTTTTGGGGGATTGGTTTTGAAAAAACCCGTGTGCGTCCCGGCAGCGCATATACATTCAATATCCAAGTGGGGTCTAGCCAAATTCCTGTTGTTTTCATTTTTAAAAAAACGCGTTTTTACAATACAAATACCATTCATTTTTTGGGTGCCAATTCTATTGCGAATTTTTCATCCAAAAAGTTTTAAATTTAAACGTTGTTTTTTCTGGTTTTGCTTACCCCAAGAAAAACCCTCTTTTTTTAAAGCCAAAATATTTAAAATTTTTTTCCGTAGCCTAATTTTACAACAAAGGTTTAAATTTTCAACGTATCCTTTTTTTGTGTGGCGTAGAAAACACCAATTGGGAACACCCCAAAAAAGCTACTATTTGTTCGGCCCGAATTCCCTTTTGGGGCAATTTACATCCAGGGGGTTTAATTTAAACGTTTTTTTTGGGTGGTTTTTCTGACAAAAATAAACCTCTTTTTCAAGCCAAAATAAATAAAATTTTATGTAGCCTAATTCACAAACAAAGGTTATTTACAAAATGTAAACTCTTGTTTGTGTGGGGGTTTGAAAAACCCCCAATTTTTAAAAACGGGTACAAACTACTAGTTTTGCGGGTCAATTCTTTTTGGGGCAATTTTCATCCAGGGGTTTTAAATTTAAACTTTTTTGCTGGTGCTGGGCAAAAATAAACCCTTTTTTCAACGCAAAAATATAAAAATTTTTTTATTTAGCCAATTCACAACAAAGGTTAAATTTCAATGGGATCTCTTTTTTGTGTTTGGGGTAGAAAACCCGCAATGTACCACCCCCTACAAACTACTAGGGTTTTTTTTTTTTTTTTTTTTTTTTTTTTTTTTTTTGCCCTTTTTTTTTTAATTTTTTTGGGGGCAATTTTTCATCCAAGGGGTTTAAATTTAAATGTTGTTTTTTTGGTGTGCTGACAAAAAATAAAAAGGGCTTTTTTAACGCCAAAAATATACATTTTTCCCCGTACCTAATCATTCCGACGGTTTAAAAAAAGCCCGTTTGTGCTTTTTCATTTAGTAAAACACACAGTGTTTTTAAACGACAAAATAACAAGTAAAATTTTCCCGGGCCCTTTTTTGAGCCAATTTATAACCAAGGGGTTTCCCAAACTTGTTTTGGGTTTCCCTTTGGAGTCAAAAACAGGGTGAAATCATATACAATATCATCATCAAACCCGTGTCTGTAAAAAATTTTAGAACAAACTGTAAATTTTAGACAAGAGGTGGCAGGGTCTGCCCCTGCGAGTCATGGGACAAACATTCCCGGAAAAAGGGGGGGCCCCGGTCGCGCACAGCAAGGGGGCGTCGCAAGCAGGGGCACTCGGTGAAAGGGGGCCCAACGCCGCTGTCAACAGCGGCCCTGGTTGTTCAGCCCCAAGGGGTTTTTGAAATTTGGTTTTAAATTTGGTCATTTCCCCTTTCCCCCCAATGACATCTGACAACCCCAGCCCCCGATCGGTGGGAACCCCCCCGACCCCAAACCCTTAGTTTGCATGGGCCCCCAGCGGGTCCGCGCCCTCCCCCTGTCCTCAGCCCCCCTCTTTCCCATCCGGTTTCCCCAGCCAGAGAAACTTTCATTTGGGCTGGGCTCAGCGCCACTATAAACGAGGGTGAACAATTTTTAGGAGGGGGGAGTCAGCATTTCTTGGGAGCAAAGGAAAAAAAATTTTTTGGGCCCCAAAATCGCCTCTTCCTTTCAGTAGGCGGGGGAAAAAATTTGATTTGGAAGTGGGATGGGAGGTCATGTTGTGAGGGGGTCAGCCTCAGCCTACAAAGGGCCGGTGATGAGGACAGCAGTGAAAGAAGAAACACAAATAGGAAGATGTAGCCGACCGCACTTGGGCCGGTTAGGCAAAGGGGTTCAACATCGTCAGGAGAAGAGGCGCACTTTTCGCGTCGGCAGCAGCGGCAGCAAATTTGGGCTGGGCCGGATCAGCAAAAATAGCAGCAGTGTAGGTCGGGAGCCAACGGCCACGGGGGAAAAAAACCCCCTTCGCAGGTCCCAAAAAAGTAGCCGCACAGGGGGGGTTTAGCGAGGGAGCGGGGAAAGGGAGTCACTCATGCGGACGTTTCGGTAAAATCCGATACCGCGGGGGGCAGTTTTTTGCTAAAAAACCCCAGGGGCCGAATATGGGAATGTAAACTGTAAGCAGAAATGAAGCGTGGGGCCCGGGGGCTAAAAGTTGGCCCCCACGGCCCTGCGCCAAAAACAGGCCCGCGTCCCCAACCCGGGGGCCTGGGGAAAAAAGTGGCCCCAAAGGGGTCCAACCCCGCCCCAAAACAAGCAAACCTCCATGGCCTGCAACCATTGCAGCCCCCGGGCAAGGCCCACCAAACCCCTGCAAAGGGGGCTGTTTTTTCTTTGCATCATCCCCCGGTCCAGATGCCCGCTCCTCCTTAAATCATTGCCCAGCAGCGTTCAGCGAGGCGATTTTCAAAAAGAAAAACAGTAAGCCCCCCAAACCCTCCTAGGTGCAGCCGCCTGACCCTGGGTCCCCGTCCAAATTTTTTTGGAAATTTCCTCCCTTCCTTTCCAAAAGGGGGACTCTGACCGTTCAGAAAAACTAATGGCTTGGGGCCGAGCCCAGAAGGGGAGTTTCCAAGCCGTAAATTTTTTTTTTCCCAAAAAGGGATACCGCACTTCCAAATATGAAAAACAGGAAGGGGGGTCAGTCCGAGCTTATGGTTTTTTTTCCCCCCCAAAGGGGCACCGGCCCGCGCGGGCATTGAGCTGGTTAAAAAAACGGGAGGGGAGTACATGGCCTTTAAAAGGCCCCCCTGGGTAATGTGCTTCCAGCCCAGGCACACCAACAACTTGGCAGGAGACGCCCCTTTTCCCCCCTCCCCGTTGTCAACCTGGGACCGGGGCCAATGGCCCCTCCTCCCCCCTCCACCACCAACCCCCATTTTCAGCCTCAACAAGTTAAATGCTCCACATACCACATTTGGAAAGGGGACAGCGGTGTCACCAAATTTTTACACCTGTCTTTCCTCGGGGAACAAGGTTTACACAGGGGGGGAACCCCTCCCCCGTCATGCAGCAAAAAAATCGATGTGGGCTTTTTTTTTCCGCGCCAACTGCAAATCGGAACCAAGGTACGGACAAAGGGAAAGGGAAAAATGGTTTCTGCCTGCCACCGAGAGGGAAGGTTTCCCGCGCCCCCGCAAAGGGGCACCTTTTTTTCAAACTGGTTTTGAAAAAGGTTTTTCCCGAAGTTTTTTTCCACCGATCTTCAAAAATTCCCGAAAAAAGGCCAGTAAACGTGGGATGCCTTATCCATTCGACAAAGCCAGAAACAAACCCCCCTCAGTTTCAGCGGGAGAACGGCCCCCACCCAACCCCAAAACCCCGATATGCGATGTTTTCCCCCCGCGGAATTCCAGCCTGCACATGTTTTGGGCCACTGTAAAGAACAGGAAAGGCCATTTAAAGATTTTTTTATGATCCAGGGAACAAAGTACCCCCCTGTGTAAAATTTGATGTCACCCGTGGCAGCTTTAGCTGACACCTGCCTTTTTTGGGGGGCCAAATTTTTAGGGGGCCACCTTTTTTGTCAGTTTCCCCGGACAAAGGGTGAAAACGTCCCTTCCCCCTGCTTCATGTTTCCCGGAACAGATGCTGAAAAATCTGTCTGGGCAGGGGGCTGAAACGTGGCGACTACAAAAACGTGGCCACAAATCCCCGGGGGGGACCCGAAATGGAGGAGGGGAAGGGGGACAAATTTGGGGCAGAACATTGTCTGGTGAAATTAGTTGGGTTTTTTTACCCCGGGGGACAAAAGGGAGGACAGGGGCGCTGGAAAGGGGGTTGGTGGGGATGAGGAAGACGAGGCAGATGACCCCCGGGGACCGTGGCAGTATACAGTGGAAATTGGGGACGGGAGCCCCTCGGAGTCACTTGTGCAGAAAGGCCCGCAGCATGCCCTTTTTTGCCTGGCTAGTGACAGCCGAATAGTCACATTTCCCGGGAGAGGGGGACTTTTTGGGTCTCCAAAACCCAATTGGGCCCCGCTACCCGTCCCCAAAAAGGGGGCCTTTTTTTCCCCCTATTGGAGGGAAGACAAACTCCAAAAAACATAAAGGGAAAACCCCGTAATCATTTTCCCGCTGCCTTTTGTGGGGAAACGTCCCTCCCTGACAGGTCGACCGGGGGGGCCCACCTCACGAAATACTCCCACGGCTGCCGGGGGAAAAGGGGGGGGGTAGGCATTAAACCCGCTCCATCATTAAATAACCTAAACCTTTGGGGTCACTGGGTGAGCGCTTCCTTACCCCCCCCCAGTGAGGGGGGCATTTGCCAGCAGCAGCAGCAGCAGGACCTTGGGGCGTCCCCGAACCAACAGGTTTGGCCTACTTGAAAAGCACTTTTGCCACCCCTTTAAATTATAAGAACCGCTTTGGGCTACGGGCAGCCAAACTGGGTGTGTGCCGCAAATTGGCCGGTTTGCAGTGGAGAACTGCCCGCCCCCCCCCAGTAAATGTGGCCCTCAAAGCGGGTGTTCCCTGTGTCCCGGGGGCCAAACGTTTACCCCATTGGGGAACCCGCTGTCCCCCGGGGAAATGTGGAACAACTGAACCCCCTTTTTCAAAATGAATCAGGGGTGGGTCGGCCCCGGGTTTCCACCAAAACCAATGCCTTTGGCGTCCGTTTTGGGTTTTAAACTAAACCGGCCAAGCCAATTCTCGAAAAGCCGCCACCCGGGCCGAAAGCCCCCACATCGCTGACAGTTTTTTCCATCTGCCAAAACCCCATCTTTCCAGGGGCTGGGATTGGGCCCCCCCACCCCAACCAAAACCGTCAAGGTGTGACTTTTAAAGACCTCATGCGCTGCTCGTTGCGTTGGCCATTTTCCTCCAAAACTGTGCAAAGTGCCACGCCTGACCTCATGCTTTTGGGCCCCGCCGTGACCCCCCTCTCATTTATTGTGCCCTCTGTTGGTTCCTCCTGTTTTTTCCACCTCCAGAAAAAGTCCCCTTTTGCCACTGGGGCCCATTTACATGCTGCTGCTGTCAAACCCCCACCCGTGTGATTGTGCCCACCCTGTGGGCCCAAAACTGTTTTGGGCCCCCTCCAAATTCATTGGCCACTCCCTGAAACCCTGCTGCTGCGTCGGACCTCCCCACTGATTTAAGTGCCACCCTGTTGGGGCCCCAAAAATGTTAACCCGCCTCCAGAATGTCATTGTGGGACGCCTGATCTCAACTGCTGCCGGGCCCTGGGCCTCCACACTGTGTTATTGGCCACTCTGTGGCCCAATACTTTTTGCCCCCTCCAGAATGTCATTGTGCCACTGCCTAATCTCAAAGCTGCGCTGTCTTGGGCCTCCCCACTGATCCCTTTTGCCGCTCTGTGGCCTAAAAACGTTTTGCCAACCCCCAGAATGTCATTTTGCCCCTGCCTAAACCCCAAACCCGCCGCCGAAAGACCTCCCCCTATCATTTTATTGTGCCACTCCCGTGGGTTCCTCATGTTTTTTTCCAACCCTCCAAAAAATGTCATTGTGCCCTCCCCACCTCATGCTGCTGTGGCTTGGGCCCCCCGTTTACCCTCCACCTCTGCACTAATGTTCCCCCCCTTAGCTCTCAGCTAGTTTTTTTTTCCCGCTTTCGCTGGGATGACTTTAAACAGGCCCACATTCCCCCCTTTTTATTTTTTGGCAGTTTTTTCCCTCTTAAGGCCCCAGGGAAAAATTTTTAAAATGAAGCGATTTTAAAAAGCGGGGGCAGGGCATTTTGCTGTCATAAATAAAACACAAAAATGTATGAAGACCAAACCAAGGGTCCCCTGCTATTTAAGATGGCCCCAAAAAGTTTTTAAACCCCACCCCCTGCAGGGTCTTTGCAGCCTGGAAATAGCTGCTTTTTAAAAGCGAATCGTGCCGAAGTAATTTGGAACGAAACGATTTTGTCAAAAAATTTTGTCGAAGTGACCGAATCGAATTTTTGACAAATTCACCCATCTCTATTGGGTTATATTAGAATCTGGGGGCAGAAAGTGAAGCGTGGCCAGGGAGCTAACATGGCACCACGGCCTGCGTCAACACTTGCAGGTCACCATCCGGTGGCCTGGGAAAATGTGGCTCAGATGTGGTGGTCCACCCCTGCCGCCGCAGCAACAGCAGCAGCAGGGGCCCAGTGGCACGCATGCCATTGCAGCCAGTCACGGCTCCACCACCTCTGAAAAGGAGCAGTTACTCTTTGACATCATCTCTCACCAGATGCTCCTGCCCTCGCTACTCAGGGCGCCAGCAGTCGTTCAGTGAGGCGATTGCAAAGAGACAACAGAAAGCGTCCAACCATCCTAAGGTGCAGCAGCTGACCGGGGCTCCTGTCCAAGTTGTTGGTACTGCAGTCCCTCCCTTTCCAAATGGTGGACTCTGTGCCTTTAGAGAACTAATGGCTTGTGCCGAGCCGAGATGGTGAGTTCCAAGCCGTAATTTCTTTCCAAAAAGGCAGTACCAGCACTTCATAAATAGGGTAGAACAGAAGGGGGGCCAGTCCTTGAGCTTATCGGTTTGTTCCAAGGTGCACGGCAGCGCGGACGGTTGGAGCTTTTAACAAACGGTCAGGGCCAGTACATGTCCTGTACGGCCCACTGGGTGAATGTGCGTCCTGCCCGGGCACACCAACAACTTGGACCGAGACGCTGCTTTCTCCTCCACGTTGTCAAACTGCGGCTCCTGCCCAATGTCCGCCTCCTCCTCCACCACCACCATCTCAGCCCAACAAGTACGCCCATCATACACTGTGTAGTGCACAGCGGTGTCACCAGTTCTACACCTGCTTGCCTCGGTGAACAAGTCACACAGGGGGGGAACTGCTCCGCGTCATGCGGCAAGAAATCGATGTGTGGCTTTCCCGTGCCAACTGCAAATCAGAACCATGGTGACGGACAATGGGAGGAACATGGTGTCTGCGCTGCACCGAGAAGGATGGTCCATGCGCCCTGCATGGCGCTCGTGTTCAATCTGGTTGTGAAAGGTTCCTGAATTTTTCCACCGATCTTCAAAGATTCTGAAAATGGCCAGGAAACTGTGCATGCACTTAATCCATTCCTACAAAGCCAGAACACCCTCCTCGAGTTGCAGCGGCAGAACGGCCTCCCCAACACACTCTGATATCGATGTTTCCACCCGTTGGAATTCCAGCCTTCACATGTTGGACCGACTGTATAACAGAGAAAGGCCATTAACGATTTTTTTGATGATCCAGGCGGACAGGAGCACTCCCCCCGTGTAACTTTGATGTCAGCCAGTGGCAGCTCATGCGTGACACCTGCCGTTTGTTGAGGCCATTCGAGGAGGGCCCCGTTATTTGTCAGTCGCCAGGACTACGGGATGAATAACGTCATTCCACTGCTTCATGTCCTGGAACAGATGCTGAAAAATCTGGGCTGAGCAGGGGACTGAGACGTGGCGACTACATCTCGCGGGCACATGAGTCCGGGGGGGACTGAAATGGAGGGGGAGGAGGAGGACATTGGAGCAGAAGCATTGTCTGGTGAAATAAGTGGATTTTCTAAACCCCGGTGACAAAGAGGATGAGCAGCAGATGGAGGAGGTAGATGGAGATGGGGGAAGACGAGGCAGATGACCCGCAAGCATCATTGGGAGTATACAGTGGAGATGAGGCAGGGAGCCCCTCGGGGTCACTTTTGCAGATGGCCCGCAGCATGCTGATTTGCCTGTCTCGTGACAGCCTAATAGTCCGCATCCGGGAGAGGATGAACTTCTGGCTCTCCACCCTATTGGGCCCTCGCTACCGGTCCAAAATGGGGGCCTTTTTCCCAGCTCTTGAGAGGGAGGACAAAATCAAATACTATAGGGAAATCCTCCATAGTCAGTTGGCCGCTGCCTATGTGCGGGATTGTCCCTCCTCTGACAGGTCTGGCCGGGGGGTTCTTCAGCGCTCACGTACTACTGCCACGGCTGCCGGGGGAGGTGGGGGGGTCGGAGCAGTACCAGCTCCATCAGCAGCAACCTAGGTCTGGAGTCACTGATGAGCAGCTTCCTTCACCCGCCTAGTGAGGAGGGCAGTCGCCAGCAGCAGCAGCAGAAGGACCTGGAGCAGACCCTGAACCAACAGGTGGTGGCCTACTTGGACAGCACTCTGCCACCCCAGTTAGAAGATCCGCTGGACTACTGGGCAGCCAAACTGGATGTGTGGCCGCAACTTGCCGAGTTTGCAGTGGAGAAGCTGTCCTGCACGGCCAGTAGTGTGGCATCAGAGCGGGTGTTCAGTGCGGCGGGGGCCATCGTTACCCCAAGGAGAACCCGCTTGTCCACGGGAAATGTGGAACGACTGACCTTGTCAAGATGAATCAGGCGTGGATCGGCCAGGACTTCCACACACCAATGCCTTAGGCGTCAGACTACATCAGCCATGACGCCTCACCCAAACTGTGAGAAATGAGTCTGGGTTCAAACTACCTGCCTCAGCCACTATTCTGATGCCGCCACCCGCCTGATGCCACACATCTACTGACAGTTTCTCTATATGCCACCAACCATCTTTACCAGGGACTGGTATTGCCACCCACCTCCACACTCTGTCATTGTGCCACTGTCTGACCTCATGCTGTTGCTCTTGCCGCCGTCACCTCCACTCTCTGTCATTGTGCCACTCTGTGGCCTACTCCAGTTTTTGCCACCTCCAGAATGTCATGGTGCCACTGTCTGACCTCATGCTGCTGCCTCCGTCACCTCCACTCTCTGTCATTGTGCCATTCTGTGGCCTACTCCTGTTTTTGCCACCTCCAGAATGTGATTGTGCCTCTGTATGACCTCATGCTGCTGCTGTGGCTGCTGCCGTGACCTACACACTGTTGTCATTGTGCCACTGTCTGACCACATGCTGCTGCTGTGGGTGCTGCCGTGACCTACACAGTGGGGTCATTGTGCCACTGTCTGACCTCATGCTGCTGCTGTGGCTGCTGCCGTGACCTACACACTGTGTCATTGTCCCATTTCTGTGGCCTACTCCTTGTTTTGCCACCTTCAGAATGTCATTGTCCCAACTGCCTGACCTCATGCTGCTGCTGCCGTGACCTACACACTGTGTCATTGTGCCACTGTCTGACCTCTGCTGCTGCTGGGGCTGCTGCCGTGACCTACACACTGTGTCATTGTCCCACTCTGTGGCCTACTCCTGTTTTTCCCACCTCCAAATGTCTTTGGGTGCCACTGTCTGACCTCATGCTGCTGCTGCCGTGACCTAAAACACTGTGTCATTGTGCCACGGGCTGACCTAAATGGTGCTGCTGTGGCTGCTGCCGTGCCCTACACACTGTGTCTTTTGTGCCACTGTCTGACCTCATGCTGCTGCTGTGGCTGCTGCCGTGACCTAACACACTGTGTCATTGTTCCCACTCTGGGGCCCCTACCCCTTTTTTTTTGCCCCCTCCAGAATGTCATTGTGCCACTGTCTGACCTCATGCTGCTGCCGCCCGTGACCTACACACTGTGTCATTGTGCCACTGTCTGACCTCATGCTGCTGCTGTGGCTGCTGCCGTGACCTACAATTTGTGTCAGGGTGCCACTGTCTGACCTCATGCTGCTGCTGTGGCTGCTCCCGTGACCTATACACTGTGTCATTGTGCGACGTTTTGACCTCATGCTGCTGTTGTGGCTGCTGCCGTGACCTACACACTCTGTTCATTGTGCCGCTGTCTGACCTCATGCGCTGCTGTGGTTGCTGCCGTAACCACACACTGTGTCATTGTGCCACTCTGTGGCCTACTCCTTTTTTGCCACCTCCAGAATTCATTGTGCCACTGTCTGACCTCATGCTGCTGCCACCGTCACCTCCACTCTCTGTCACTGATGTTGCCACCTCAGCCCTCAGTTTGTTTTTTTCCAGCTGTTGCTGCCATGACTTTATCAGGATACATTCCCCCTTCCATTTTTTGGTCAGTTGTGCCCTCTTAAGTGCCCAGGGAATTTTATAGTGAAGCGATTCTAAGAGCGGCGGCAGTCGTCTGCGTGTCATACTAAAACAAACATTGTTGAAGACCAAACCAAGCTCCCTCTGCATATTTAAGCATGGCACAATATTCTACAGCACCCTGCAGGGTCTGTCAGCCTGGAAATAGCTGTTTTTTTAACATGATTCGTCCCGAAGTAATTCTGAACGAAGTTATTTTTTTGTCGGGAAATTCGACGAAGTGAACGAACTGAATTTCGGGAAATTCGCCCATCTCTAGGCTGTAAACTTAACACTTCTCACCCTTCGTCTCCCCCAGGCACCCTCATAGATTGCAAGCTCTTGTGAGCAGGGCCCTCACACTTTGTGTCTCAACTTTAAGTAGCTTTTATTACATAATGTCTGTCTTTTGTCTGTAATTAAAACCTCTACATTGTGAAGCGCTGCAGAATATGTTGGCGCTATATAAATAAAGATTATTATTACTAGTATCTTCTCCTCCTAATTTTCATAGTTACATAGTTAGAACGGTTGAACAAAAGACATATGTCCATCAAGTCCATCCAAGGGTTGGGAAAATGTGGGTGAAAGGAGAGGGATAGGGAGTTTAAGCCTAGTTTCCTGTACTGGTGAAAGCTTTGAAACCCATAAGGCAAGAACCAATGTGCTCTGAGGAAGATTTCATTCCTGATCCCAGAGTTGCCATCAGACTGGATCTAGAATTTAATATGGCTACATACAGTATGTATTAATATTCTTTAGTTTCAGGTAATTATCTAAGCCTTTCTTGAAACTCGCAACTTTTCCTGCTTTAACCAGCTCTTCAGGCAAGCTATTTGTCATGGAGCCTGCTGCGACCCCTGCTACGGGTCGTGGCCACTCCCGTTCCCCCTCGCTATGCCCAGTTGTATGCTCACCCAGCTGCACTTCTGCTTCCCGTTTCCACTCTGCACCGAGCCAGTGCGCGCGTGCCTGCTCCGTAGGGTACGTGCGCGACGACTCTTCTGGATTTAAAGGGCCAGCATGCCGGTATTTGGCAGTGCTGACCCTATATCTTCTAGACTCCTCCTACACTCTCTGCCAGAGTATTGGTGTTCTATAGTGCGTTTTAGAGAGTGTAGGGGTGAGTTCTTGTCTACCTGTGTACCAGTTATCCGTATTTATATTTCCTGCCGCCTGCCTTGACCTTACCGCCTGTCCCCGACTACGTCTCTGTCTTAGGATTCTGTACCACGGTGCACCCCAGCCACCATCGCAAGCAAGTCACGTCAGAGATAGCGACCTGGTAGTTTCCCGCCGCAGCAAGTCCAACCCGCTTTGCGGCAGGCTCTGGTGAATACCGGGGGCTACTTAGACTCTGCTTCTTGGCGTGGCTTATACCACGCCATACTTCTCCATATTGGTTTCACTGGTGTCCAGGTCAGTGATGTTCAGGGAGTAGCTGAAACGTCTAATGGGTGGTTAGAGACTTGCCTGTCAAGCAACAGCATCTTCGTAGTCTGACCCTATAGCTTACCTCACTAACTAGTGTTAGTTAGTGAGGTAAGATATAGGGTCTTTAGATAGGTTCCTGTGTGGGGTCGCCCTTTTTCAGGGCGGGTTCTCCACTTATTATTAGTTTAGGTAGGGCATAATAGGGACTGTGTTAGTTTTTTTATGCTAGCTTTTATTAGCATATATTAAAAGTTATATTTTAACTGTATATCCTGCCTGAAGGTATCTGTGTATTTGGTGGTTCTTTTTTCAGAGTCTAAGAGATAGCAGGTCTTCAACCTTTAGTATTATACAGTCCATGAATTCTGTAGCCAAATTCTAGCGACATTTCAGTCTTGCTGCCAAATATTTTTATTTCAGCTGTAGTATTGGTACTGGTTTTATGGTCTCTGTAACACCATGCTTTACTTATCCTTCCCTTCTGTTCCCTTTCCTTTCATCCTGACAGAGATCAGCATGTGCCCCGTTTTAAGCCTAGAATTCAAGAGGAAGTATAACTTATCCAGTTCATTGCATTCGGCAATCCTATGTTGGATGGTTCTGGATTGTCAGGCCAATGTGGAGAAACCTTAACATGATCACATTTGGTGGAAAATTTAATGCATTCTAATAGAATACAGAACATAGCTTGAAGCATTACATTTGGATTTTGTCATCTTGGACTCGGTTCAAAAATTACAACAGTTCATTGTTGAATATTCCTTTAGTTATGAAAAGAAAGTAAAAAGACAGTTTACCATAGATGTCTTTGCTTCCCCAGTCATCTCCTGCACTATCATACTAACTTGTGGGATATCTAGTGTCTCCTAATGAGCTTTTAAAGACTTCTGTGAGGTCCATAACCAAACAACATATCTCAGCATTTCAAGATAAAGAGGAAAGTAATGACACATTAGGAAGCTTCTGGGATGTAGAGGCTGCTAACATGTCCCTTTAGAGTTGTCTGGCTACAGATCTTCTCTTAAAAAACATCTATCAGCAGTAAGAGTGTTTCTCCCAAAAGGGAGAAAAAACAAGTTCACAGCTTTATGTAGTAAGGGAAAAACATTAATGAGAATAAAATATAATAGATAATTTAGTTGGATTATGAGAGGGCTTTTTTCCAATTCTTTTGAGGTTAATCCATGTATCATAATTAAAAAAAAGTATCTGCTGTGCAAAAATTAAATCATAGTCCAATAAATTGGTGATTTTGTGCTGTGGGTTCCAAGAGATTTAAAAAAAGATTGTAGTGAGAAAGGTTCATGAAGTCAGAAATAATTCATGTGCTGGTTTCCCCTATTGGTGGCTTCAGGTGGTTAATGCTTGAGATTTGGAGATTGGACTCAGTCCATTATAAAGAACTGTTAAGAAACTGATTAACCCAGCATTTTAAAGGATATTGACATGAGGCAATCATTATTCTATTATCCATCATTTGATTACAAATCATATGTAAGCAAGTTTTCAGCGTAAATAAGCAAAGCAGTCAATGATAAAACTAAGATGGGGTTCATTCAGTAGTCATCTCTTGCGGTGACCTGGAGAATTTACTACCTGAGATCATTACAATAAAAACTGGCCATGGAACCTGCCAAGGTTCCTCTACCTGATGCCCATCTCCATCTCCCGGTGCCTGCACGTGCTCCTGCACTTGTTGTGATTTCTACTACAATGGTCACCGGTAGCTCTGCTCTGCATCTGCCACTGCCTCCACATTATGGCGGTACCCCCTGACTTGCCGGGGTTTATCAAATCAGTTTTCTATATACTTAGAAATGATGGTGCATTTGTTTCCCACAAACCGTACCTTCATAACTAGTCTGCTGTCTGGGAAGCCCTGGCCTGGGCCACACACTTCTGGGAGCAGTGGATGCAAGTCAATGTAAGCGTGTCCGCAAGTTCTTTGAAGAATCCGGGCACACTTCCTCTGCTGCATCATCTCTGCAACATCAGGCTGTCAGGCTGACTCTACAGTGGGGCAATATAGTGTACAGTTTTGTATGCTGTAGCCTGGAATAAAAAAGCTCTCATAGTGACCTTCTGTCAGGATCTAATAGGAATCATTAAGCATGAATTGACTGGGACATTCCAACCTCTCTAGAGGACCTCATTCATCGTGGTACCAGAATAGATGTTCGTTTCGCTGAGAGTCAATTGGAGCTCCATCAGCAGTGAAAATCCTTCCAGCCCTGCGAACTTCCTCACCTTGCACTAGTCTTCCAAAGGCCTCCACTGCCTTCACCAAAACTCCACACAAAAATTTGTCTGAGGGAGAAAGCACTTGAAGATGTCATCGGAACCTCTGCTGGTATTGCCGCTGGCAAACTCACTTCCAGAGGGTCTGTTTGGTATGTCTGGGAAACTTCAACGTATAGACTTCGTGAGAGTTGGTGATCGTGATCCTAGGTGAAAATGCATCATCTCCACGCCTGACCATGCCAGTCACACTCAGCTCCTCATTGCATGCCAAGTTTCAGCCCTCCTGGATTCTGGCTCTGCCAGAAATTTTATTAATTCGTCTTTGATCTCCAGATTTCATCTTCCAGTGATTCTTCTTGATATATCTCTTATATTCTCTTCCATTAATGGAGTACTCCTAAAGGGCACCATACAGTATCGTACTGAACCTTTGATGCATCAGGTTGGGGTGTCCCACAAGGAGAAGATTTAGTTCCACGTGATTCAGCATTCTACTTCTGCAGATCTTCTGAGCCTCCATTGGTTGCAGCTCCACACTATAGTACTTAACTGGAAAACAGGTGAAGTCACTCAATGGACGCAGCGGTGCCACTCTCAGTGTCTCACGCTCCTCCACCGGGTGCAACCCGCTTCTCCATCAACATGTCCAATTCTGCTTCTGGATCTTCTGACTGTGTATCAAGAAATTGCGGATGTCTTTAGTAAAAAAAAAAAGGCAGAGACTCTCCCACCACATCGCGCCCATTAATTGACTGGCTGGGACCTTCCAACCTCTCTAGAGGACCTCATTCATCTTGCTACCAGAGTAGATGTCCGTTTCACTGAGAGTCAATTGGAGCTCCATCAGCAATGAAAATCCTTCCGGCCCATTGAACTTCCTCACCTTGCACCACTCTTCCAAAGGCCTCCCCCCTTCAGCAAAACTCCCTTGTGATGTGCTCATGCAAATGGAGAAAGCACATTTGCCTGAGCAAGAAAGCACTTGAAGATGTCTTCAGAATCTCTGCTGGTATTGTGGCTTGCTTACTTCCAGAGGGTCTGCCTGGTATATCTGGGAAACTTCAACGTATAGGCTTTGTGAGAGAGGTTATCCTAGGTTAAAATGCATCATCTTCTCGCCTGACCATGCCAGTCACACTTAGCTCCTCATTGCGTGCCAAGTTTCAGCCCTCCTGGATTCTGGCTCTGCCAGAAATTTTATTAATTTGTCTTTGATCTCCAGATTTCGTCTTTCAGTGATTCATCTTGATAAGTCTCTTATATTCTCTTCCATTAATGGAAGGGCACCATCTAGTATAGTACTGAACCTTTAATGCTTCAGGCTGGGGTGTGCCACAAGGAGAAGGATTCATTCCACATGACTTTGCATTCTACTTCTGAAGTTCTTCTGAGCCTCCATTGGTTGCAGCTCCACACTCCAGTACTTAACTGGCAAATAGGTGAAGTCATTTGATGGAAGCAACAGTGCCACTCCCATTGTCTTGCGCTGCTCTACTGGGTGCAACCCATTTCTCCATCAACACGTTCAATTCTGATTCTGGGTCTTCTGACTGTGTATCATGAAATTGAGGTTGTCTTCAGTAAAAAGAATCCAGAGTCTCTCCCACCACATTGAGCCCATGACTGCCTGATAGATCTCAAGCCAGGCACTACGTCTCCTCATGGCAGAGTGTACCCTCTGCCTGTGTATGAAAACCAAGCCGTGTCAGACTATATCAAAGAAAATTTGCAAAAAGGCTTTATCTGTAAGTCGTCCTCTCCTGTTGGTGCTTGGTTTCTTTTCTTTGAAAAGAAGGATGGTTCTCTTTGCCCTGCATGAATTATGTTGGCTTTAAATGAGATAAACATAAAAAATCATCATCTGTTACCCCTGATATATGATCTTTTTGATCAAATATGTGGGGTCAGGATGTTTACTAAATTTGACTTGCGAGGAGCCTTTAATTTGATCCATACCCAATAAGGTGATAAATGGAAGACCCCCCTTGAACACCCGTAATGGTCCCTTTGAGTATCTTGTAATGCCTTTTGGTCTCTAATGCTCCAGCTGTCTTCCAAGACTTTGTCAATGAGATCTTCCAAGACCTTTTATACATCTGTGTTGTAGTCTATCTTTATGACATCTTCATCTTCTCTCTTGATCTTGTCTCTTACAAACCAAATACCTCTATGCTAAACTCAAAAAATGCGTTTTTGAACAGACCAGTCTACCGTACCTTAAGTACATCATCTCGGATAAAGGTCTGCAGATGACTCCTGCAAAATTGTCTGCAGTTCTTCAATGGCCGCGACCTGTTGGACTTCAGGCTATGCAATGCTTTGCGGGGTTTACGAATTACTATCTTCAATTTACCACCCACTCTTGGTGGTGCTCATAGTGGCTCTCACCACAAACAACAGTAACCCTAAACTCTGGCCAACTGAATTGGAAGAAGCTTTGGCCAGTTCTATTGCCACATTTGCCAAAGCACCTGTTCTGACTCGACTGGATCCAAAAAAACCTTCTAACTAGAGGTGGATGCTTCATATTAAGGAGCTCGTCATCTGGTGAATATCTTCACTGACCATACGAATCTCCTCTACCTCCAGGCTACACAACAGTTAAATCCTCTGCAAGCTAGATGGTCCCTCTTTTTCTCTTGACTTGATTTTTTACTGCAGAGAAGAATGTTAAGACTGATGCTCTCTCCTATTTCTTAGCTACTACTGGTCTCGACTTCACACCTTAGTTAATCGTTCCCCCATATTGTCTGATTACAACAGCCCCATCAACATCCAACAAATTCCTCAGGAGAAAATTTTCATACGTCCAGCTCTATGAAAAAAAAATTCTCAAATAGTGTCACTCATCCAAGCTAGCTGGCCATCCGGAAATTCAAAAATCTTTACTATTGATCTTTTGACACTATTGGTGGCCTAATCTTATTCAAGATATTAAAGATTTTGTTGTCGCTTGTTCCACTTGTGCCCATAACAAAACATCTTGTCTCAAACTCCAGTTTGCTTCACCCCTTACCTATACGTGAGAAACCCTGGACCCATATTGCTGTGGACTTTATTACGGACTTACTAAACTCCGCTAATCATACAGTCATGTGGGCAGTCACTGATCATCTTTCCAAAATGTCTTATTTCGTGCCACCTTCAAGCCTGCCTATGGCTCCGCAACTCACTTCCCATTTCTTTAACAAAATATTATGCCTACATGTCTGAGGCAGGAAATAATAGAGTTGCTAACATGGCAGCTATGAAAGCCTTCATTAGCCTTCAGGCTCCTTGTTAACCGATCATCACCCTGTGATCTCGTTGTGGGGGAGTGATCAAAGGGAGGATTGGGGTGCCGTTCCTATTTATTTAGACATTATATGCCACGACAGCTATGGCATCACAATGGTTAAACAGCAGGTATCGGAACAAGCGCCAATCTCTGCTGTTACTGGTAAATATCAGCTGTAATAATCAGCCAACTGTGTGAGCCCACTTCCTAGCTCCTTCACAATCGTAGGAAATCCAACCCTTCCATTTTTTCAGTAAGGGTTTTTAAAAATTTTAATAATAATATTATAATTTAAATAGTATTCTGCTATGCTATGAAAATAAAAAAAAAAATAATAAAAAACCTACCCTCCTATTCGGACAATCTTTTTTTTAAACTAGAATATGAGGGGGAGTCATTTTGACTCCTTTCGTTTTTTATTTCCTTTTCTGTGACTACATTTTCAAAAATTTCGGCTTGAAACTCGGGTGACTTTTCCTCAAATATGAGGGTGAAAAATTTATTTTGTGAGAATAATAATTTTGGGAAAAAAATTTGCGCTTTTTTTTTAAAATTTCCCAAAGAACTACGAAGGGGGTCTTTTTGCTCCCTACTATTTTTTTGAGGCCCTTTGTCACAAAAATTTTTGCTTTTAAAAGTTTTGTGCAAAATTTTTTCACTCTGTTATTACCCTGATTTCTATAGATGTAGTTCAATTTACATGTCAAATTTTTACATTTTCCTTGTGTTTTACCCTTTGTAACTGTGAAATGCGAACAAAATAGTTGTTTAAATTTTTGGCCTTTCTTATGCTAATAAGGGGGTGTTTTTCTAAGGTTCTAGCAGGAGACGTATTCTGGTTTTGTAACTTTGCTATCAGTTCAGCTAAAGAGACAAAGAGAACAGCCAGACATGAGCTCTGAAGCTCAACAGGATAAATTTTTATGAAATGTTTAGTGCCTTTTTAAAGTTTCACCCACTACTTTTAAAAGGGTGCAAAAACAGTTTTATTTTTTTTTAGTTTTCGTTCATTTCTATTTTTTCAGCAGGGAAACTATATAAATTATGGAAATTTGTGAGGAATATGGAGAGAAGACGTTTGATAAACCCTCAGGATTTTCTGGCTATTTTCAATCCATACCAGAGAATGAATCGGAATCCGAATTGAAAGGAAAACATGTTTTTTGATTTGACGGATGAAATTTCATTCCTCGAACTATAAAGTGAATCTGAAACTCAAAAGGGAACAAATCCAGAAGGAAGTAGTTATGTGTATTTTTTTGTTTTTTCCCACACACTGAGTTGGGGCCTGGGGCACACTAGCAAATTGGGGCTGAATACCCATCTGGATATTCTTGCCGCAAATTCGGGCCCCGTCCCTCCCGCTCATGCCTGAAGCTCCGCTCCGAACCCCGGGCTGGACCCGCTGTCGGGGGACAGAGCAGCGCTTGACGCGCAAGACGGCCCCGTCCCAGAAGCGGGCCCCAGCCCGGGTTGGGAGGGGAAAATTTCAGGTTAAAAATCCGTCTGTACCTGACGGGCAGGTACGGCGGATTGTGGTGAAATATCCGGTCGGATATTCCGCCCCTAATCCCGCAGTGTGCACGGCCCCTTTTCAAAAACAAAAATTCTAAATATTCATCAACTTTTTTTTTCCGATATTCAAGCACATCAAAAATGGGGATCGGGTCTAAAATTATGTTGCCTCTGACATCCCCTGGGTGGCAGAAAAAAAACAGCAAAACTCCCAGAAAAAGAAAGAAAACAGGGAACGATGGCGGCGAAGGAATGCAAAACAAACACAGAGAAAGGGAATTGAAGGAATACTATTTTTAGCGATGGATTCAAAAAACCTTTAAATTTAAACCTTTCCTTACAAAACCAAAATATTCTTAAACCCTCCCTACAATACCCAAAAAATTTTATTTTTTTTTTTGAAATTTTTTTTTTTTTTCATATTTTTTTTTGCCTATAAAAAAACCTTTTTGGGGGTGCAGGAACAAAAATTTTTAAAGTTTTTCTATCTATGAGGGGCTAATGCATTTTTGCGAAAAATTCTTGCTCTGGAAAAACTGGCACAAACCGTCACTCGATTGCATTTTTGGTGTAAAAGACTGGGGGAAAAACCTTTTGCAAAGCGACAATGTCTAGGGGGACGCCTTTTTTGAAAATTTAGGTTTTTCCCGATTTTTATGAGAAATCTACTCAAACGGAGAGGGCTGCAAACGGACAAGTTTGTCTATTTTTTTTTCTGTGTGGGGCAAATTTAGAAAAATTGGTATTGGTGTTACAAACCTGGCCCAAAAACATAACGGGGAGAGGCAATTTTCCCAAGCAAAATAGGGTCCATTCAGCATTTTGCCTTAAAACCCGAAAATTGGCCACAATATTGGCTACTGTTATAAGGGTGCAAAAATCTGGCAAATGGCTTCCCCCTTTTCTAGGCAAAGATGACACCGCCGTGCTGAGGACCGTTTTTGCTGACCCTGTGGTAATGAAGTTATTGGACCCCTTTTTTTAAAAAAAGGGCGCAATGTTCAAAAAGATAATTATTTTACTTAGTAAAATTAGCTAAACACAAAAACAAAAACAACCCTGGGAAATGAAAAGTAACGGAATGCCCAAAAAAATAAATCCCCTAAAAAATTTTAAACCTAAATGTTTAAAAAAATTTAAACAATTTTACATTTAATTATCCAAGGAAAATCAACAAAAAATTTTTTCATTTTGAGTTCGCCATCCCAATTTTGGTTTTTTTGCGTTGATTCCCCTAAAAAAACTCCAGAAACGTAAAGTTTTACAATGAAACAAAATAGGAGTAGATGTAGGGATCGATGGGACGAAATATACCACACGAACAGAACAAGAGATGGGCCCGTTCTGCATTTGAAAATGCCTTTGACTTTGCGGGTATAAATGCATGGATAATATTCAAAGGGGATTCCCCCCAAAAAAAGTCACGCAAAAGGGATTTTTGCAAGTTTGAAGAGTTGAGGGTCCCTTTTGTCACAGATAGGGAAAAGGGGTTTAAGTCCCCAAATTTTTACATGTCAGAAGTGATGGTTTTAAACAAAATTTTGCCAGATAAAAAAAAGTGCAAGAAAAAAAAGATCTGTCGGCAATTGTAAGCTTGTGGTAAGTTTTGTGTGGGCAAATTTTGCATAAATCAAAAGGGAAGCCCAAAAGCAAAACACAAAATGTTTAGAAGGTGAATTCCGCCCCTATTTTCATTTTTATGCTCCCCCACCTCATTTTCTCTGCTTTTGTTCTTCAGTTGTTGTTTATATTGGCACTTGAATAAAAAAATTTTTTAAAAACGTCTATTATATTTTTTGTTTTTTTCTTTATAAAAATAAGAAAAGCAGAAAAAAAAAAAACAAAACATTACTTTGGGTCTCCAAATAATAAAACATTACAAAAAATATAAATTAATTAAAAAAACCCCCAAATGAAACTCTAAAAAAAAACGAAAACAAGCAAGGGTCAAAATGATCCTTTCAGTAGTCTAGGCGGGGTCACGAGTCCAGTAGTCCTAGTGTTAATCAACTTCCGGTGGTCTTCTGTCAAACGTGACATAATGTGCCATTGGCTGACAAAAGAAAGTGCTCCAAACATAATGTAAGTTGATGGTAAGTAACCACCGCATTGTCATGTAGCAGAACTAAACAGAACAGATATTGCACCGTGATATCACGGACAAAAAGTTATCTCAATTTTTTCAATGCTTTTCAATGACCCTTTGTTACAGTCGAGAGATAACAAAAGCCGTGTATCACAAGTTAAACTGTATTTGCTTTCATCGTACAATTTATGATGGGTTTTTTTCAAAAAAATGGGCAACGCATCAGTGCCCTTGTTCCATTAAGCTTTCATTTTTGCTAAAAATCCATTCCCCAAAAGAAAATAACTTAGCACAAAAAAGAACATATGACTCTCCCCGTAACTCCCAGACTACTCTCCTAAATAAAGGTGGGGTCATTGTCCGAGAAAGGGAGGTACCAAAACAAACTAAATCCAACCCCCCCGGGAAAACCGCAATCTCCAAAGTTTTGAAGGAAATAAATACCCCTACTATAAAAGGTTTATACCAGAGTGGACCACATACAGGTGTGTTCAAGAAAATATTCACACCAATGGTCCTGATGCCTTTTCCATTCCCAACAAAAAAAATTCTTCTGAGAGGTTATCAAGGAAGAGGGTTTTACAAACCCAAAGTGGCATAATCACCACAACTGTATAAACTATAGATGCAGTCAAGAGCTTTGATAAGCCCCGGATGACTGGTAGTTCCCCAACTAACCACCTCTGATGTGTGTCTTTTTATAGGGGTTGAAAAGTCCTCCCACTTACTTCAAGTTAATCAAGTACGACCCGTACAGAAAAGCAAACTCGCCGACCTCCACTGACATGTCTCAATCACTAGGCATCCTGGCTTTCCCACTGCGCCTACCTGCTATAATGCCTTCTCATGGATTAAAGTCCAAATTATTTTTTAGGGAAGGGTAAGTGGGGAAAAAAAACATTTTCAGGAATGACAAACAGATATGTGAAAAACTTTGGATCTCGTGAGAGGCGTCTGAATTTTAGCCAACATGAGGACTGAAAGTGAAGGCAATAGCGATCTTAGTCCCAACATGGATCTTAAGCTTAAAAGTAGACGGATGCCTCCATTAACACCCACCCCAGAGCTTGACATCTTTCTAACGTTGGTTACAAGAGACCTAGAACAACTTTATACCCCTGGATGAGCACATTATAAGAATTTAGAAACAACAGAAATGAGGGTTCTTCCTGAACTTGAAACTTATCAAAGTATTATTATAAAACCTTCAGACAAGGGGGGAAACCTCGTAATCATGAACCATAAGCAATATCATAGATGTACAAGAGCCTTTTGAGTGAGAGGGAGGGTTATTCTACCCTCACTTGTGATTCAACCCCTAGTGGTAAATGCATTTGATCAAAGACTGATCTCTAGAGAGGAATTTGGAGTTATTCTACCTAAGGAACCACAAATCGGCACTTTTTATGCACTCCCAAAGGTACACAAGGGTTTAGAGCCATTATGAGGTCGCCCTATTGTATTGGGGATTGGCTCGATACCGGAAGGGGCTGGTCTCTATGTTGATAAACTTCTACAAAGTTTTGTATTTTTATCCCCTACTGTTGATACATATATGGGGCCAAACTGAAACCTTTCCCAGTAATAACTTGAGAATTTAATAGTGGAAGAGGGGTGATTTCTAGCCTTTTATAAATGAAAAGGCCTTATACGTAAACTTCCCTTTATGATCTGGGGGTCAAGTCTTTTTGGGTTCATCTCAAAATTGAAATTTTTACATCATAAAAGAACTAAAGGGCGACATGTCCCCAAAACGCCAATTGGCCCTTTTTTGTTTTATTTTGGGGGGCAAAACCCCCTTTTTACCGCCATATTCTTTTTGTGAATTTTTTGTCGTACAGCAAAACTAGGCCCCATTATACACTGGGCCCCGCACTTTGTAAAGCGCCCCAAAAAATGGTGATTTTTGCGCCCCCGTTTATAATATGTTATGGGGCCCCCGTCGGGCAAAAAGAGCCTTTTTTAGAAGATACCATAAAACTACCTTTTGATATGCTATGGGGCCCCGAGTTGAGCAAAAGGGCCCTTTTTTTTTTGCAAAAGCCCCCCTTTTTTATGCAATGCCCCCCTTTTTTTTTATACAATTTCCTTTTTTTTTTGATTGGGAATTCGGGCCCTTTTTTTTATAGATTGCCAAATTTTTTGGGGGCATTAAGTTTTAAATTTTGGGAAGGTTTTAAACCCGCCCCCAATTTTTTTGAAAGTTAGGACTTTCCGGCGAAAATTTTCCCTTTATTTATGCCACTTTTTTTTTTGGACATGTCGCCCCTTTGTGTTTTTTGGTTTTTGGAAAATTTTCTACATGCCATTGGTTTAAAATTTCCCCAAATTTTAAAAATATAATGGTATTAGGTGCTACCTACTGATCATTTGTTTGGAACAAGTATGTGGACATGTGAGGCTCAATCTTTTAGCACCTATGAATTTTGGGACTGCTGGGGGCTGAATTGGGCCAAACTGTTTTTCAAAAGAAAAAGTGGGGAAATTTCTGGCAGGTCCAGGTTTTTTTTGCCCTGGGATGCGATTGGGGTTTCAAAAAGTTTCCTTGCGCATTTTGAAGGGGTTTAAAAGCTGATACGGCCCCCTGCAAAATCTTTTCCGGAAGTCATCCTTGTAAGTGGGGGCGTAAAAGCCCTATGATATTTTTGGGGGGCCCCTTTGTAGGGGCGGCCCTGGGTTCCGGGAAATTTTCCTTTTTGCACAAGGGACAAAGGGCAAACCCGAAATTTTTGGCCTGCGCGGGTCTTGCCCCGGAAGGGTTCCCTCTTGGGAAACCCAGGGACGCAGGGAAAAAGACACTTTTACAGTGGGAAAATTGGGGGTGTTGGGGGCGGGTGTAGAATGCAGGGGGAGTTTTGGGAAAATGTGTTTTTTTTGGCACGGGTCCCTTTCTTTGGGGTTAACCGGGAAATGAGTGGAAAGACTTTTCAACCCTAAAAAGAAAAGTTTCCAAAGTCGGAGGGGGGAACACTTCCCCGTCATTCAAGGGTTAAACTTAGCTCTTGACCTTTAAACTGCAGTTTAAAAATAGTTTGTGGTGAATTTTAGATCACAAAGAGTTAAAATGACCGTTTCCCCCGATGAACCCCCCTTTTTAGATTTTTTTTTGTTGGGTTTATAGGGGGGGAAAATCTGCCCGGAATTTTTTGGGTTTTTGCTTGGGAACCCTACCTGTACGTGGGGCCAATCTGTATGTATTTAAAACCCCCTTTCAGGAGTGGGTTTTCTAAGCCCCCAGATGTTAAAGGGGGAATTTTTCAAAGGGTTTTCCATTAGGGGGTATTTGTTTGTGATTTTTGGCCCCCTTTTTAGGGTTTAGGGCCCCTTCCCCTTTTTTTAAAGGGCCCTAGGAGAGTAGGTCCCTTTGGGGGGTTGGGTAAAAGTCCAAAATTTCTTTTTGTTGTTTGTTGGAATTTTTTTTTTTGCCCTTTATTTGGGCTTAAATAAAAATTTTAAAAAACTATCAAAATTTGGAAATCAAAGGACAACGATTGGGTGTAGGGCCCTATTTTTGGGGAAAAAAACATCTTTCAAAATTTTGGGTTTTTTAAAATTTAAAACTTTCTCCCCCGGGAATTTTTCCCCCATTCTGCCCATATACCCATTCGACTCTTTTTCGGATTTTTCTTTTTTTTTCCTTTTTGTCTATTTTGGGGGTTTAAATTTTTTGGGAATATTTTAATGAATATTTATTAAAGGTCAAAAAACGGGAAATTTTTCTTGAATATAAAAAGAGGGGTTTCCCTTTTAAAAAGCCGACAATTTTTCAGCACTAAAAATGTCTTTTGGGAAAAAAACCTTTTTCCTTTGGGTTTTTACTGAAATCCCCTTTTAGCATCCCGGGTTTCTGCCCTTTCCCCAGGTTGGGCCGAGGGAAAGCTTCAGTTATGCGATCCTTGGGAGCCATACAGGAAATTTCCAATTTAGAGTGGGGGAGGGGACAGTACTCCAAAGGGCCGCAAGCAATTCCCCCCAAGGTTTTTGGCATTTTTTCCTTTCTATCCCCTTTACCGAATCGCGGTTGGGTAATGAAGGGAGGCTTTATTTTGGGGCACCCAAAACATTAAGGAAAACCCCAAACTTTTTTCTAAATTAGGTTTTTTATTTTGTGAAATGTAAGGCTTTTAAAAAAAGTTTTTGGGCATTTTTTTTTATAAAAAATAAGAATAAGAAAGAAAAATTTTATTAAAAGAATTTACCATTATGTATGTTTGAAACGGATTTGAGCTTTGGAGATAGCTCATATGGTGACTCTTTGCTGTTTTTTGTTATACCCTAAAAAGTTGGGTTCCCATAATAGAGGGGTTGGGAGGCCCCTCCTTTGGGGGTGTACCTTTTATCTCCCAAAAACCCTTTTCCCAATGATGCAAAACCCTTTATGAGTTGGGGGGGAATTTTTTTTTCCCCATGAAAATTAAATTTGGGCCCCTTTTGTTGTTCATTCAGAGGCACCATGGGCTGGGTTAAAATCTTTTTTTAAGTAGTAGAGGCTTTTTACTGTACCACTAATAAAGTGTAGGTCCCGTTTTGTATTGACTAAATTTCACCCCGTCCAAAACTTTTAAAAACCACCACCAAAGACTTGTCAATTTTTAAACAGTTGTTGATGGGATAGTGCTCTCCCCTTTAAAATTCTCCAGCATCGTTTTTTGGGCGATTTTCGGGTTCCCCCTTGGGGAATTGATATTCATCACTGAACAGTCACGAGGGGGCAACCCGGTCCCTTTTCCAATTGATTTCTCCCCCGAAACCCCTGCAAGACCCATTTTTCCCGAAAGTGATCCAGGATCCCTTTTAAAGGCTCCCAAAGTAAGTTATTGTAGATGCATTAAAAGCAGAATGGTGTACAGACAAAAAACAAAACGACAAAAAATTTGGGGCCCAACGCTTTCCGGGGTGGGGCCCCCCCTTAAATCAGGGGAATTTAAAAAAAGGGTTAAACATACCAACGAATAAATTTTTGCTATATTCATTATTTAAAAAAATAGACCACCTTAAAAAAAACAAGGGGCCCGCGCCCCTTGATGCCCACAAGCCCTGTAATTAGCGGGAACCCCGGGAGATGAGCCCTTTTATGGCACCTTTTCCCCGCAAAAAGTTTCAGAGTTGAACCTCCAATAAAATTTAAGGTTTTTAAATTAAAATTGTTCCAGTGAACATTTTCCTGCTTCATTTTAAACCAAAAGGTGTTTGTGTGCAGGGCAAGAAACCCTCAACGAACAACACCCCTGCAAACCTCTTGCGGGGAAAAAGGGACAAGCTGGTGGTGGGGCAAAACATTTATGGGTCTGCAAAATGTTTTACTGCAAAAGTCTGAGCCAATCCCTAAATGGGGGATGCACCAATTTAATCAAATTTTTGGGAAAAGGGAAAAAATTCCTTTCCCCCAAAATGATACATGCTGATTGTTTTCCCTAAAGTAGATGGGATTTTTCAACAAAACAATGCAATATGTTACACAACTAGAAATGTTGGTTGGAAGGCCATGCTCAAGACTTCCAACTACTGCCCTGGCCCTCTAGTTTCCCAGACTTGAACCCAGTTGAAAATCTGTGGAAGCACCCTAATGGTGGGGTTGGCTCTATGGATCCTTTGGCAGGTGTGGGAGGCAGTCAGTATGGCTTTACATACCGGTGACAACCTACCAGGACCAGCTTGAGTTACTAAGAGCCCGTCTAGCTGCTGCCCGTGCTGTAGATATTAGCTGATGTTCATAATAATGCAACTTTGTTGTGTATTTGGCTTACCATTCAATGCTTCATCTTTAAACTGAGCAGAGTGCGAGGACTAGAGTCCTAAGTCATGTTTTGTGTCCTCCTTACATGGGTGATAAAATGTGGGTGTTCTACTGTAGAATTTACCTTATTTCATACCTTCTAGTTTGCTCTTTGCTGTAAACATTTTAAACCAACACTGTAGAATTATCTAGTTATTTTTCTGCCATGTGTCTTATGCCTGTGTCTCATCTTACTTATTTCTTAGGATGCCCAATAGGCTGCCCATAAATTTTACTTCCTTCAGATAGCTTTTTATTGGAAGCTGCTGATGTTTTAAGACAGACAAAAGGTCACTGCATATTACATCTGATTAGAATGTACAGGATATGAAGCTGTCATATATCTGTGCATATAGATACATATACATTGCAAAAGTGCCTTGTGCTGCTTGACAATAACCTTGAGCATAATAAACTATACACTGTAATAACAGACAGTAACAAAGATAAACCAACAAGGCAGGCAAACGTTTGCCCTATACATAAAGATTTATAGCAGATGATCTCAACACTTTACACATTGGATAGAATACATATAGGAGTAATTACTCATATTACCACATATCTTGTAATGATTCAAACTTACAACAGTCGAATGTAGTGTTCTCTCAACACACCATATAGATTGGTTCCAAGACGACCAAGAAATATGTTGAAACCATAAGTCTATGGAAAACTGGTAATTGGTTCTTAAGCCCCAAAATGTTAACCAACTTAACGCAACATGAACATTTAAAAAAAAAAAAAAAAAATAGTGTAGAACTATTACAGTTAAAGCCAGTCCTTATACTAATTTTAAACAGTCAGAAATAATTGATAGAAGCTGGAAATCACTTTCTATGTTTAGGACAGGAGCTTTGATACAGAGGTTTTACAAGTAAAAAATTAGTTAAATTTGGCTGGATTTTCCAGTCAGTCACACGTGACGCAAATAAGCAGTGTCTGTTGAGTGTCCTTTTAATATAAAATACAGCAGGAAAGACGTGTACGGTGAAAACATTTTATCCTAAGGCCAACGTAACTTTGGGGACCTGCTATAATGCCAAATTCTTGCCATGCAGATAAAGGGACATAATTATATGGGTCACTATCATTCATTCAAAATATCTTGTATATTTCAAACCAGTTTGTTTATTGTGCTAGGGTCTTGAACGAAGAACACACATGGCCCAAGATTTTTGGACATTTGCTGGGTTTCTCAGCTCTATAGTCTAGTTCCATTAATCTAGAGCTCGGAGATACCTAATATTTGGAGCTATGTATTCACAACTTCAGACCAAGTTCATAGTTTCCACCAAATGTGCAAATATGTCCCCTTTTGTGAAAGAATCTCCAACAGGTTATGGGAATTGAAGGAAAACTAATAATTTCTACCATCTTTTCATCAATTTATACAGTACTTTATTTTTTAAAGGGATTCTCCACTTTTTTGTTAGAAGAGTCCTTCAACAACAGATTAAGCAGTTAGCTACAATTTGGGATGAAATTTGCCAGTAAATGTATAATTTTCACATAGCGTGACCATTCAACAAGTAGGGGAATTACACAGCATCCATACACATCTATGGTCTGTCTGTGCAATGTAGAACATGTCCTCCAGAGCAAGAGATGCTCTTTGAAATCACTATACCCATCTGCCTAAAAGATCTTAAGCAAAAAAAACCCCTCTCTACAAACTTTGATGAATTTTGTAATAGGGTATGTAAAAATGGTTTTCTGAACTGGAGAACCTCTTTAAAGCACGGGCGTCAAACACAAAGCCCGCAGGCCGAATCTGGCCCACTGCCTTGTGTTATCTGGCCCGGCACTTGTTTCTGAGTCGAGCTTGGACTGAGCTCCGAGTCACATTTTTACATAGAAGGCAAGTGGCTATATGTCATGTCAGTTCATCTTTCCACTTGCCTTCACTTTGTGAGCGGTGAAGTTGCAGGCGCGTCTCCTCCTCCACTAGTCTCTGCCTACTTACATTATTGGCAGGCAGCTGGCAAGTGAAGATTTTTTCCGTGCCTGCCTCCGAAGTGCCGTTACTGAAGCAGAGGCAAAGACAGCAGGCGCAAGGATTACAAAGACAGAGACAAGGAGATCTGAAGCAACTTTCGGTAGGTCATGGTGCCTCAACAGTGCCTTGATCTTTTAGCTGCCTGTTTTCACCATTCCTCCCTGTGTTACCAAAGCAGTAAGTGGGGGAAAACATGATGGCACACTGGCAGCAGTAAGTAAACAGGAGTGTTATGCATAACAGCGGTGGGCCCTTCTTTTCCCTTCCTAGGCCCACCCTGCATTTTACGTTTTGTGACTGTTTACCTACAGGGATTATATATACCTACTAGGGCTCTAAACCTACAGGGGACTCTTATATCTACCTATCTACAAGGGTATGTATATTTACCTACAGGAGTTTGATATACCTGTCATCTACAGGGGGCTTTATACCCACCTATCTACCTACAGGGGTCATATATACCTATCTACTGTACATACAGGAGGCAGATATACCGGTCATCTACAGAGGGTTTTATACCCACAGTGGGCAATATGTTCTCGCTGGTTGCCCTCAAAGGGCTAATTATAGCGGCAATACTGTATAAATGTAACTATTCCTTAATAGCTTGCTTAACTGTTAAGGAGAAATTCCATTTATTCCATTTATACAGTTCTTAAATTATGTCGACCCTTTAAAGTATGCTGTGAGGCCTGATGTGGCCCCTGGTGAAAATGAGTTTGTCACTCCTGCTTTAAAACATTATACAACATGAAGTATCTCAGCTTTTGTTGTAGATCTGAACCACATTGAACTAAATTGCATCATATATGTATTTTTCGTTGTGGAGAGGGAACTAGGCTGCTGCCAGATATCTGTGAAACCCGATATGCCTAATCCTTCTTCCTTTTAATAGTTTGTCAGCCAATTTACAAGAATCTTGTGTATATGGACACCTATAGACAGGCTCTTATTTTACTAGATTCAACCATTTTTAATCAATAGAACTACGACTTCCAGTTATTTAATTATCTGTATATCTGAAATTACAAACTTACTCTCCCATCTTCTTCTTGTTCTCTCCACATTTGTCAACTTATTTGCACATATGAATATAACAGAACCTACAACTTCAGACTCCCCTTGGAGACAGAGTAGAGATTGTGCAAGTATATAACCACCAGCCATAACATCAAAATAATGCCATGAAGAACATTAAACATCTTGCTACAAATGCTCTTGTCAAGGGGTGGGATACATTAGTCATTAGGTCAACAGCAAGGTCTAGAAGTTAATGTAATAGAAACAGGAAAAAGCATAAGGATATAATTGACTTTGAAAAGGGTCAGGTTGTAATGGCTTGTTGACAGGGATAGACTACTTTTAAGATAGGAGATCTTGTGGATTGGTTCTGGTATACCGTGGCTATTATCTTAAAAGTTGTATGAGGTAGTGATTGTTAGCTGCACTGATTGGCTATTAGATAAAAATTAGAGAACAAGAAATTGATGAAAAAGTTAAAAGGGTTAACCCACTAAACTTACTGATGCCATATATCGATAGAAGAAGGCATCAATATGTGATTGGTGCGGGTCTCATCTCTGTAGCCACACCTATCTCGAAAATGGGCTCAATAAAGTTTCCATGTTAAATGAAGACTGAAAAAACTGAAAACAATATTGAGAATAGTGCTGATAAAATGATTCATAAAACTAGATTTTCACACAGATATGTGTCACAGCCATGTATTAATATCATTAGAATAAAAATAGCATGTTTTTTGGCACCATCATTTTCCTTTGGCTTGAATATTAATAATTTGTAAGACAGTGAGTGACTTAATACAAAATAATCTTAAGATTTTACCAGACAGAAAAGAACATTTCAACAAAACTTTCAAAAAACCTTCCTACTGATGACAGTGAACAGCACATATAATAATGCCAGGATTGCAATTCCTCCTTAATAAACAATCTTGTATCTTGCTTCCTCTCTTTAGATTGTCTTGTCAGATGCATTTATAGGGCATTCTATTTTTATGCCGTTTGCACATTCAAATCATATTTGGAGTCAGATATTAAAGACCACAGAACCAGCTAACAAAAAATGGCGTTTATAGACATTGATAAATCACCTCTTTTGTCTCCTAATTGCAGCAATACTGTTATTCAATTTATCGGATAACATTATCCAGTTTACATGTCAATCCCACTGGAAGTAATGAGTTGATCATCAAACATAAGCTCCGTTCATTTTCTGTTTCCTGCTGGGATTTTTTGCTTTACGTTATTTTAATTTTTACAGGTCTGGTACCCAGTGGGATTATTCTGTCAATATACCATGTACAACAAGCTCCTCAGTAGACTTACAATCCTCTAAGATTTACTATGTGTCGTATGCAAGTTTACATCACTTTTATCAGGCAGTGTTGCATTTCTTCTGAGTCTATTAGTAAAGGAATACCGTTGACAGTAAACATATATTAATTTTCATGCATAACACTGAGGTTATAGTAGGAAGAGCAACTCAATAGTCTATAACAGCCATTCTTTAAGTGGGTTCCATACACAGTTGGACTAACCTTTTCACTACTAAGGACATAAGTAGTATGTCATGACTTTAAACTATCCAGTTAAAGCGAGAATTTTAGTTTTTAATTAATATCAGAATTAAAGTTCCAGGCATAATATTCATGATATATATAAGAATTCACAGTTGAAATCAGAAGTTTGCATACACTATATAAAAAGACACATATGCATGTTTTTCCTCACTATCTGACATGAAATCAGAATAAACCTTACACGTTTTAGGTCAATTGGGATTACCAACATTATTTATGTTTGCCAAATGCCAGAATAATGAGAAAGAGAAATTTTAAGGTATCTTTATATTACTTTCTGCAAAATCAAAAGTTTACATACATTTCATTAGTATTTGGTAACATTGCCCTTAAACTTTATAACTTGGGTCAAACATTTTGGATATCCTTCCACAAGCTTCTCATAATAGTTGGCAGGAATTTTGGCTCATTCCTCATAACAGAACTGGTGTAACTGAGCCATGTTTGTAGGTCGCCTTGCTCGCACCTGCCTTTTCAGCTATGCCCATACATTTTCAATAGGATTCAGATCAGAGCTTTGTGATGGCCACTGTAGAACATTGACTTGGTTATCCTAAAGCCACTTTGTAACCAGTTTCGCAGTATGTCCATTTGGAAGACCCATTTCCGTCCAAGCTTTAAAGGGGTTGTATCATTTCATTAAATGGTCTTCAGAATAAGGGGACAATGAAAACAAATTGGATGTCATTAGCAAAGCTTTCTTGTTTTCACAGTGTCCCTTATCTTCTGTTTCTGTAAACACAGTTCCCCAGTGCTGGTCGGATTCCTCCTCTTGTCCTGTGGTTGGCTGATGGCTCTACTAATTTACATTATGTCAGGCCCCCGGTCGATTCATGGAGCGAGCATTCCTGCCTCTCTCACTCAGAGTAAGGGACCAGCAGGAATTTCACTCTGCATAGCCAGAAGAAACACAATAACACTGCAGGGCTTCTACAATCAGAAAACAGCAGAAATCTGCCTCGATCCCTGCTTCTCTCACTCAGGTTAAGGGGCTGTAGCAATTTTACTCTGCAAACCCAGCAGAAACACACTGCAGCTGATTCTAACAATCAGAAAACAGCAAAATTGGGCCATGGTGCCTAACTCTCCTGCATAGAAGGGAGATCTGTGCCGTGTATAGGAAAACTGGATTCAACTCTAACAAAACTCCAGCTGAGAGAGGAGAAGAGATCATAGAAGACTGAGTTCATAGAAGACTGTCTAGATTGAATGCAGGTATGTGGTATTTAAACAACTCTTCCAAAATAAGACTGTAGGGAGAGGAACAGTGAGATGTGGACTCAGACATAGTGAGGAGGGGGGGACAGGGCTCGGGAGCCAGCATGAACAGTGAAGGGTGGATGTAGTCATCCCCCCTTCAGTTAAGAAACACCCAGCTGGGAGGGGAAGAAACACCCCTGCATTTGTAGAGCTGAGAAATTGAAAATACTTTGAAACACACGAACTGAATAAGCGATACATCCCCTTTAACTTTCTCGCTGATGTCTTGAGATGTTGCTTCAGTATTGCCACATTATCTTATTTCCTCATGATGTCATCTATTTTGTGAAGTGCACCAAACCCTCCAGCAGCAAAACAAATCCACGACATTATGCTGTCACACCTATGTTTCACAGCTTGGATGGTGTTCTTAGTTTTCCCAGCTTCTCTCTTTTTCTTCCAAATGTAACTATGGTCATTAGGGCCAAACAGTTCAATTTTAGTTTCATCAGACCACAGGACATGTCTCCAAAAATGTATGTCTTTGTGCTTGTGTGCATTTGCAAACATTAATCTGGCTTTTATATGTTTCTTTTGGAGTAATGGCTTCTTCCTGGCAGAGTGACCTTTCAGTCGATGTTGATACCATACATCTTTCACTGTGAATAATGATACAATCTTATCTGCTTCCACCAACATCTTCACAAGGTCTTTTGCTTTTCTTCTTGGGTTGATATGCACATGTCGGATCAAAGCACGTTCATCTCTGAGACAAGAAACCTGTCTCCTTCCTGAGCGGTAGGATGGCTGGACATTCCCATCTTGTTTGTGCTTGCATATAATTGTTACAGATTACAGATTAATGAGGCACCTTCAGGTATCTGGAAATGCACCCAAAGATGATCCAGACTTGTGCAGGTCCGCAATTCTCTTTCTGATATCTTGGTTGATTTCCTTAGACTTTCCATGATGTTACACACAGAAGCAGTGTGTTTCTGGTGTGCATTAGATGTTGCCAATAAACCTATCAGAAGCTTCCAAAGACATGACCCAATCATATGGACTGTCCCAAATTGTTTAAAGGCATAGTAATCTTAGTGTATGTAAATTTTTGACATTGCAGAAATTAGTAAAAATGCCTTCAAAAATTTCTCATTCTGGCATTTGGCAAATATAAATAATTGTGGTAATCCTAATCGACCTGAATCGGGTAAGGTTTATTCTGATTCCATGTCAGATAGTGAGAAAAACTTGCACATGTATCTTTTTATATAGTGTTTGTAAACTTCTGTTTTCAACTATATATATACATATCCATCATGCTTTGGGGCTGTGTGGCCAATGCCGGCACTGGGAATCTTGTTAAAGTTGAGGGTCACATGGATTCAACTCAGTATCAGCAGATTCTTCAGAATAATGTACAAGAATCAGTGATGAATTTGAAGTTACGCCGGGGATGGATATTTCAGCAAGACAATGATCCCAAACACAGCTCCAAATCTACTCAGGCATTCATGCAGAGGAACAATTACAATGTTCTGGAATGGCCATCCCAGTCCCCAGACCTGAATATCATTGAACATCTGTGGGATACTTTGAAGCGGGCTGTCCATGCTCGGCGACCATCAAACTTAACTGAACCTGAATTGTTTTGTAAAGAGGAATGGTCAAAAATACCTTCATCCAGGATCCAGGAACTGATTAAAAGCTACAGTAAGTGACTAGAGGCTGTTATTTTTGCAAAAGGAGGATCTACTAAATATTAATGTCACTTTTCTGTTGGGGTGCCCATACTTTTGCACCGGTCAAATTTTGGTTTAATGCATATTGCACATTTTGTGTTAGTACAATAAACCTCATTTCAATCCGGAAAATATTACTGTGTCCATCAGTTATTAGATATATCAAATTGAAATGGCTGTTGCAAACACCCAAATATTTAGAACTAAAAATTATTAAGATTAATAGGGGTGCCCAAACTTTTTCATATGTACTGTATATATATATATATATATATTAAATATATATATATATATATATATATATATATATAGCAGTACACACTACCATTCAAAAGTTTGGGGTTCCCCAGACAATTTTGTGTTTTCCCTGAAAACTCATGCTTTTATTTATCAAATGAGTTGCAAAATTAATAGAAATATAGTCCAGACATTGCCAAGGTTAGAAATAATGATTTTTATTTGAAAAAATAATTTTCTCCTTCAAACTTTGCTTTCGTCAAAGAATGCCCCCTTTGGCATTCTAGCTGTTAATTTGCTGAGGTGATCTGGAGAAATTTCACCCCATGCTTCCAGAAGCCCCTCCCACAAGTTGGATTGGATTAATGGGCATTTTTTGTTTACCATACAGTCAAGCTGCTCCCACAACAGCTCATTGGAGTTGAGGATCTGGGACCGGTGCTGGCCATCTCCCTTACAGATAGAATGCCAGATGCCTGCTCTCATTCCTTAATAGTTCTTGCATAATTTTGGAGGTGTGCTTGGTCATTTTTCTGTTTCAGGATGAAATTGGCTCCAATCTAGCCGCTGTTCCACAAGGGTATGGTCCATGTGGCAGGGGAGTAACTTTGGTTCAAAAAAGTGGGGGGACAATTTTTCTCTTTGGCCTCCTTCACTCACACTTTCCTTTCACTTCCCTCCCTTCCTTCTCTCCCCTCCCTTCCCTGCTCGGGGAGCTCAAAGGGCTCCCACAGAAACTCTAGCTGGGTTAGGGGGGCCTCTTACCCATGCTAGGAGGTCTGTGGGAGCCCTGTGAGCTCCCCCAGCAGGTACAGGGCGGTGTTACCTTATGGCCAAAACACTTTTGGTGCAATCCGAGGTTATAAGTGGCCTCTCTCATTATGAAGTGTTTGAGCCAGACTAGACTGAAAAAGCAAGCCCTGGCAATGAAACTGAACCAGCCCACCTATAAAATTTCCCTCTCTAGATGGAAATAAAAAATGTTGTGCAATGCAGCAAATTTCGCTTAACAGAAGTTTGCAGCTAGAACAGTCATTTACCACATTAACAATGTATAGATTGTATTTCGGATTCATTCAATGTTAGCTTCATTAAAAAAAATACTGTGCTTTTCCTTAAAAAATAAGGAATATATATAGCAATAGTTTGAAATTGTGGAGCTGGATGAATACCTATACTTCCTTATTCTGTGTCTGTGAAGGACGAGGAGGGTGGAAGGATGGGAGCTGCAAGCAAAAGCCAGAAAAAGATCAAAGACTGTCACAGCCTATTACTGTCATTTTTACTGTCTATAAATATTTACAGCATATGTATATTGTATGTCTAAATAGTAATGTAACTGCTTTATAAATGTCCCATGCAACATGTACAAAAGCCTTGCTACTTTAATACTTCCCCTATAGTATACAAATACTATAATACTGCCCCCTATGTAATAGAATTTAATTTCCATAATACTTTCCACTGTGTACAATAAAGTATTTAATGTAATACTTCTCCCTAAGGATATAAATTTAAATAACATCACTGCCAAAAGAAAGCAATTCTCAACTAAAATATAACGTTTATTACTAATTTATAAAATAAATCTCAAAAATATCCAGATATAAAAACTTGGTATAACTCTTCAAATATTTAAAGCAATAGGGTGTGAAATTTGGTGCAAAAATACAAATCAAACATAGAAGCCCGACTCACGGTTTGTTGATATTGATATCCAGGTGGCTATCTAATTGATCTTGCTATGATGTAGCGATGTCCACTGGTCACATGTATTGTCCATGGGTTTCAAGGGAAAAAAAAGCGGGTTGCTGAAAGGGACAGGGATGATAAAAGGGGCATTCACAACAATGATAACATAAAAATTAATAAACCTACCCGGTCCCTCAACCTCACCCTACCTAACAGTGGGGTAATCACCCCATAAAGGGCAACTCCACTATAAGTGAGTACCCCTAAAAAGACACCCTACCACTTTTGAAACATTCATGTATCAAAAAATCATGCCCTAGTCATGTTTCAATGTGTTCGATCCTTACCTCAAACTAAAGGGTTCATCAAGGGACTCATATCAATCATCACAAATTAAATGGTGATAAGGAACCCCCAAATGATGTTGGGAATAATACCAAAGATTCTGTAAGATGACACCCAAAAGGCATCCTTAGATAATTAAGAGGCCTCTTTTGGGAGTCCTTATCACCTTTTATTTGTGGAAATTTGATATGAGTCCCTTGATGAACCCTTTCATTTTGGGAAATGGGCAAAATGCATCAGGACATGATTTCTTTAATACATGAATATTTAAAAAAATGGTAGGGTGTCTTTTTAGGGGTACTCACTTATAGTGGAGCTGCCCTTTTCAGGGCAATTACCCCGCTGTTAGAAAGGGTGAGGCTGCGGGACAGGGTAGGTTTATTCATTTTTATATTTTCATTGTATTTAAAGCCCCTTTTAATGTTCCTGCCAACAACCCGCTTTTTTCCCTTAAAACCCATGGACAATACAGGTGACCAGTGGACATCTTTTCATTATAGCCAGATCAATTAAATAGCCACTGGGATATCAATGTCAACAAATCATGAGTCAGGCTTCTATATTTGACATGTGCATTTTGCATCAAATTCCAAAGAAAGTTATTGTTGAAAGCAAGTCATAAGAAGTCCTGTTTGTAGCTTGCAAACGGCTATGAAGGGGACAGAGCAAGTATATAGAAGAAGGTGCTCTAGTTAGAGGAGCCCAAAATTGAACTTTTTGGTCTAAATGCCAAAGGCTATGTATAGAAAGTCCACCCTGCACATCACCCTGAACACACCTTCTCCACAGTGAAGCATGGTAGGGTCAGCATCATGCTGGGGGAAGACTTTGCTTCAGCAGCGACTGAGAAGCCAATGAGAATTGATGGAAAGATGGATGGAGCTAAATGCAAGGCAATGGATGAAAAACTGTTAGAGGCTGCAACATACTTGAGACTGGGGGATAGGTCCACATTCCAGCAGGACAACGACCCTAAACATACAGCCAAAGCTACAATAGAAGGGTTTACATCAAGGAAAACAACAAAATGCACTAGGAACTAGAGCGGTGCCATTCACAGCATACGAGTAGGACCCCACCTACACAAATTAAGTCTCCCAAATGCAAACAGATGCCGGGTGTGAGTTACTGCAAGTCCCAAACAGGTAATGCTTTTTTCTTTCAAAATTTAATATATTATTCACATTTGATTTATATTGACATTAATAGCAGATATAGCAGTAATCAAAAAAAGGGGGCCCCCCCCACACTATCTCAGTCCTAAAGTTCCTGTATAGGATTATTGTTAGATAGTAAGCGAAGGGACTGAGATAAGTGTGCCTTGGTTACTGCATTTATCTGCTATTAATGTCTAAAATATTATCAAATGTGAATAATATATTAAATTTGAAGAAAAAAGCATTACCTGTTTGGGACTTGCAGTAACTCACACGGCATCTGTTTGCATTTGTTTACATCAAGGAATATACATATGTTTAAATGGCCTAGTCAAAACTCAGACCTAAATCCCATTGACAATCTGTGGCAGGACTTGAAAATTACTCTTCACAAACATTTGCTAATCAATCTGACTGAGCTAGGGGTATTTTGCAAAGAAGAATGGGCAAACATTCCAGCTTCTAGATGTGCAAAACTGATAGAAATATCCATTAACAGACTGCAGCTGCCATCAGGGGCGTTGCTAGGGTCCTAAAACATCCGGGGCTCGGGCCCTTTGTATTAAGTTTTGCTCAGTACGGCTGGGTGCACACGGCATTTTTCACACCTCATTGTGAACTGCGGCATGTGTTTTTACAGTGGAAAAACCTTCTATTCCTGTCACTAATTTTCTGCACATTCCACATAGATGCCATCCATCTACTCAGCAGTCACTGTACAATGAAAATCAGTCCTGACAAATTTGCTTCCAGAATGATTGTTACTAAAAAAAACTCAACAAAACCAAGACCCAAAAAAACTATTACTACCTAAGGATCAAATAAATAATCCTGCCAGGACCAATGAGGACGACATACAGCTTAAGGACCGTCGGCGACTCTAAGCCCAAGGCAGCGGCATGGAGCACAGGCAGTTTTATCCGAGCCTTGTGCCCAGGATAAAATGCTAGCGATGCCCCTGGTCAGCTCTGTGTGTAACTGACCCACCAAATGCTGACAGTTATAGTTATATTCATCAGTCCTGTGGTCAGATTATATAATGGATGACCCACAGGGCTGATGAATATAACTTAGGCTGTAAGCTCGGTTGGGTCAGTGTGACCTCAAGAGCTCTGCTTACTTTTCTGCACTCAGTACATTATATTCACTTACAACAAGCTGGGCCCTGCCCAAGTACCTAAATGGCTGCTGGATGCTTGCTGGGCTCCTGCGCAGGGCACCAGAGGCGTAGCTAACGACTCATGGGCCCTGGTGCAAAACTTCAGCTTGGGCCCCCCTGCCTGTAGACAAGGGTTCTTCACAGCTGTTGACACACCTACATTTTAAACAACAGGTCTCTTGGTTTGTGACGGATGTACTGCATGGTAGCGTGCCACAAAAAAAATTATTTCTTCTTAAAGGGGTTGTCTCTGCTGAAGAAAAATCATTTGAATTAGGGCCAGGCTGGTGGGGAAATAAAGTGATACCTCATTTAATGCCCCCACTGTTTTACTCCGGAGCTCCCCCGGATCCGTTCATTTTAACTTAGAATTTTGTGTCCTGTCACACGGGAAAGGCTCATGTTCCCTTGACGTACATTGAAGCCGGAGCCTGTCCTATGTGTTGGGATGAGAACCTGAAAGTGGAGTGGAGCTTCAGAGCAATAGTGGTGGGTACCATGAGGTATCTATCACAGGGAAAAACCCTTCAAATATTACCAACCGAATTAAAGGGATCTACATGCCCATTTTGCATTATATATCCCCAGGTCGCATCTCTTTTTTTACATGCATCGCCTCACGTGAATTACTCAGATTTGCCTCTTAAAAATGCTTAAAAAAAAACTAATAAAAAATGTTTTTATGGCACATTATTTTTTGGAGCTATCACTTATTTTTCTGTGGCTGGTAGGGTCTGAGGGCTTATTGTTTTAAGGATAAATTGGCAGATTCTTTGATATTATTGTTGGGTACATATCAGTTTTTGATTACTTAATAAACATTTTTTGTGGGGGGGGGGGGGGGATGAACAGAAAAAAATGCAATTAACTGTATGGGGTTTTTACTTTACCTATATACTTGAGTATAAGCGAGTTTTTTCAGCACAAAAAATGTGCTGAAAAATCCCCCCTCGGCTTATACTCCCCCCGCCTGTGCCGAGAAGACGGAGGAGCACGCGGGAAGCGGAGCAGCGGGGACTGAGGTAAGTGGGTTTTTTTTGTTTTAAAACCTCTATTAACTGCCTTATTGCATACCCTGCCTATACCTTGCCTATAATGAACTATACCTGTCCTATTTAGCTACACCTGCTTACCTTGCTTATAACGACCTATACCTGCATATATAGCATACACCTGTCTATACCTTGCCTATAACGGACCTTATACCTGCCTATATATAGCCTACACCTGCCTATTACCTTGCCTATAATGACCTATTCCTGACTATAAGCCTTCAACCTTTTCCTATAACGACCTATACCTGCATATTAGCCTACACCTGCCTATACAATTGCCTTATGAGGACCCTATACCTGCCTATACCCTGCATAGGGAACCATGTACCCGCCTAGCAGGGACCTATACCTGCTATACTTGCCTAAAGCCTGTATAGGGGGGACCTATACCTGCCTGACCCTGCATTGGGGGACTTAGTACCTGCCTATAAACGACCTATACTGCCTATATGGGGGCAATTACCTGCATTAACCTGACTATGAGGGACTATATCTGCCTACAATGATTATAACTGGCCTATAGCCTGCCTATTGGGGGACACAGATAAGTGCCTATATCAGCTATATAACTTGCCTATGGGGGACATTAAAAACTGCCTAGTAACCTGCCTATGGTGGACATAAAACTGCCTATACCAGCCTATATCTGCCTATGGAGGACATTAAACTGCCTATACCTGCCTATGGAGGACATTAAACTGCCAACATCTGCCTATGGGGGACATTAAACTGCTAGTGTAATTTTTTGGTATCTTTTTTTATTTTTAAAATTCCAGTAGCGCCCCTGCGTTTTCCAACCTAGGCTTATCTCGAGTCAATAAGTTTCCGTTTTTTGTGGAAAAGTAGGTGCTCGGGCTTATACTTGGGTCGGCTTATACTCGAGTTATACGGTATATATTTATTTTTGCAAAATCTAACATATGTATTATAACACAAAAACTTATCAGTGGGGATATTCACAGGGCAGTTTGGAATATGTTTTCCGTACTCGAAAAATGGACCCCAAAAACTATTACTACAGATATTCAGTGTGATTTTATATTGAATGCATGTAAAAAAAATAATATCACTGTTCGATGTGATGTGTTTTACATAGGTATTTGTGATGCGTTAAACCAAATCTGTTCACAGGACTGACATGTCTATTCTTAAATCGTTTTACGCATCACAAACCCTTTTAAAAACTATTGTTGCAGTCCAGAAAAATGTCATCAAAACTCGCACCACACTTTGGGTATGTGTTTGGATAATGTTTTATGTATGTAAAGCACCATGTGAAACATTATCCTTAAAGTGAATTCATAGAGCATACTTCCCACTTCAGCTTTACCTTCCTGGGGCATACGCTGCAAATGAGAGCTGCCATTATACCATTATTGTGGGCCATATATCAGGCATTATTGCAGCGCAATTACGCATTGAGTATGGCCCACAAATTATGCTGTGTTAATCATTCCCTTAATATTTTGTGCAATATTTATATATTTTACTAAGTAGAGTTTTTTATTTTTTGGAATCCGTCTCGGGGTCCCCACTGTAGGGTCCCAAGATTGGATCTAAACAATTAGCAGTTGAGATTATCACTGCTGTCTATGCCGAACACGCAGCGGTGTTCATGCAATTCTTTTCAAGACGGACCCGAGTTGCACTTTTGAAACACGCAGCGGCGATCCCTCATGTGAATACCGCTCTGTGTTCGTCATAAACAACAGTGATAATCTACTGCTAATGTTAGATCTGTCTTGGGGACCGACAGAAGGCGGACCCCAAGACGGATCCCTAATGCACTTGTAATCGGAGTGTAAACTAACCATGGTGATCAAGCCCTAAGTGTTTCCTATTTTTATTCTCTTAATATTTAAACATGACATGTTATTACCACGAGCAGAGCAGTATGTGATGCTTACACACAGTGATTCTAATGACTGTAGCTCCCTGCTCTGTAGTCGGTACGGGAATCAGGTTTCTATGACAGAGAGCAGTGAGCACGGGCTGCAGTTCACTTAATCACTGCCTGTAAATGTCCTATGGCTGCCAACCGACATTTTAAAGCTTTGATTTACACCTGCTCCTGCTCCTCAGTGTAATACATCAACAAGTGAAAAGCCGGGAGAGCAGCACACACTGCACACAGACCACACACTAGCTCTGAAGCTTCTGTCTCCTCCAGGTTGTTTGGCAACAAAACTTTCGGTGCTGCCTCAAGGCCGTGGTCCTCTATTTGGGGGGGTGGGCTTTAAGGCTCCTATCCCGGCCACTCCTGTGCAGGGGGCTCTATCAGCAATCTAATTGGTGGGAGGGGGCCTTGGGGCCCCTGTACCTACGCCATGGCAGGCACGTACTGGGAGGAGGAGATGCGGGCAGGGGACCCAGGTTACTCAGCCCGCTCCTCCCTTTTTATGACACCCCCAGCAGATGAGGCTTCGCGGCTGCTCTCCTCCCGACCCTGCGGTGCACACTGAGCAGGAAGCCCCGGGCGTAAAAGGATGACACTCCCTTTCCCCGACCCTGGCAACAGGGGGGCGGCGGGTTTAAGCTGAGGGTCGGAGCAACCAATAATAATTAGTGGCGTCCCCTGCATTTTTATTTTAAAGAAACAACAATGCGGCGCTGCTCTACTATAGGTTTTGGTGGTCGGTGCCCGGCAGGGAAGGAAACATTGGGGCAGAAAGGCAATTTACCCGGGGCCACCCCCGGAAAAAAATCCCTAGCGACGCCCCTGGCTGCGCCCCTCTTTGATGTGCTCCCCTCTCTTGGTGCTGCCCCCCTCTTTATGTGCTCCCCCCTTCTTTATGTGCTGGCCCCTTTTGAGGCGGCCCCCCCTCTTTATGGCTTCGCCCTCCCTGATTTGGTTGTCCCGTTAGTTCGATGCGTGAAAGAGCAAAAGGAATTTTGGGGCCGACCAGGTATGGGTCCCCTTTTCTTCCCTTACACATGAAAAGTGTAATTGAACATGGGGCAGGCAAAGCCGCCAGGGGAAAAAAAGGTTTCCCCTTTCATGGCAAACAGATTTCAGCAAAATTTTTTCCCCCTTTCAAAGAAGTAGAAGAGTTCAACCATTATCAAAAATGACCCTGGGTGAGGCAATTTCCCTTTTTACCCTGACATTGTTAGGATGTTGCCCCCGTGGTCACGCTTTGCACCCAACCCAAGTTAGTGTAGAGAGGCCCTTCCTATCCTGGAAATAATGAGTCAGATTGAGGTCATGTATGAGGAAACTGATGGAGCAATACTTTTCTGAGACTCCAATGTTCCGCAGTGTTTTGCTATTTCATTTTTTTTTTGTGTAAAGTCATGTCCAATAAAATATTTTACACTACAAGCAAAATGGTTACAATGGTTTGAAACTTGTGGCTTTTAGGTCCATATCTCATCATCCACTTTCAGCTTTGTACCGGGCTGTGGGGGGTCGTGGCTATTTTTCGGGGTCGGAGTGTCTAAAATGGACCGACCCAAAATATATAAAAAGTTGGGGCCAGTTAGTTCAATGCAGTGCAAAAAGCAAGAGGGTTGGGTCCGGCCAGTGCTGTGCCCCAAATTTTTTCACCTTTCACTGAGGATGTTAATTGTGAATGGAGAGGCAAAGCGCTGCCCAGGGGAAAAGATTCTGTTCCCCGGGGAAAACATTTCAGCCAAAATTTTTACCTGTTTCAAAGAAGGAAGGTTTAAAAACCCTTATCAAAATGACTGTGGGTGAGGCAATTTTCCTTTATACCCTGAATTGTTTGAGATGTTGCCCCGTGGTCCCACTTTTTCCCCCAACCCAAATTAGTGTAGAGGGCCCTTCCTAGTGGGAAAAATGAGACAGAGTAGGTCATGTATGCAGGATCTGATGGGGCGATATATTTTTCTCAGAAAAAAATTTTAGAGACTCCCCAAATGTTCCCGCAGGTTTTGCATTTTTACAATTTTTTTTTTTTCCCCAAAGTCATATCCAAAAATATTTTTTACACTGACAAACAAAAGGGTAACAAGTTTTGAATGTGACTTTGGGTCCATATTTCCCCCACTACGCTTTGTACAGGGTCTGTTTTTTATCGTTTTCAAAATTTTCATAAATTTGTTGCAAGTATTTAGCTCGCTTAGTTAAGTTTTGCCCCAAAAATCGGTGTTTTTTTTTTTTTTGGGATTTGTAAACCCCCTTTTGTTTTTTTAAACAGGTTTTTATTAGAAAGATGAAAAAAAGCAGGTTAAACAGTGTAAATTACATACAATATGTAAAAGATTTTAATACAGCATAAAACAGGTAGAAAAAAGCCTGCAAAGGCAGGGAAAGAAGTTAAGTTGAAACGAACAAATAACTCGGCGGTATGTAATGAAAGGTGAGTCATTCGTATATTACAGCAAGGCAAACGGTGTAGTATGAAGGAGGGAAAATAATAAATCACTGGGAGTACCAGAGCAGAATTTGGATGATAGCCAGGGTTCCCATAATGTCCTTCTCTTAAGACAAACATGCGGTGGATCCACAAGTTTTAATTCACAGTGACAATTGAAATTAACTCTGTTGATAATTTCAGAGATTGTGGGGATGTGAGAGGATTTCCAGACCATAGCAATTGCTGTTCGACACCTTTTAGTTTTCAATACTCCCTGATCTTCTGGGCTGAATAAGATTCAAAAAAGGTCTTGACCAAAATTGACCCAGGGTTTTTACACTTCCCAAGTTGGTGCAGGATGGACTTGGAACAAATAAAGCTTTTTAATCAACTACCCCAAATGTTTTTTAAAGATCAAAATTTTCCCTTTTTGCTTGTCAGTGTTGTTCTACCTAAATAGCTTGATTTTTGTTCTTAAGGGGATAAAACAGCTGGGGCCCCTTTTATAGTAAAGTTATCACTAAAAATGCGCTGATGAAGAGTCAGGGTCTGGATTTGGGGTTTGGGAATTGGGGGTCGGAGTGGGGGGTTGGCTTGCCCACTCCACAACCCCGCTTTGCATGGGTACTGTAATTTTTTTTTCAGTAAACTTACGTTTTTTTACATAAATTTGACTTGCAAATATTTAGCATCTGCTTAGTTCGTTTTTTCTCCAAAATCAAAGTGTTAATTTTTTTATTTGTTAGTATTTGGGGAAATCCACCCTTTTGGGTTTTAATTTTTCCCTGATCCTTTTTGGGTTAAATCACAATCAAGCATTCTTGACAAAATTGTCCCGGTCTCTTCACAATTCCCTTTTTGGCGCTGGCTTGGTAAAAAAGTTTTTCTTAACCCCTTTCCCCTGGGGCAAAAGATTTAAAAATTTTTTCCCTTTTTTGGGAGTGGGTTTTTTCCTAAATGTTTATTTTGTATTTGGTGATATAAAAAGCTGTGTTCCCTTTTTCAGTAAAGTTTTCACTTAAAAATGCGCCTTGTATGATGGATCGGGGTGGGGTTTGGGGGGTCTGAGTCGGGGTTTTGGTTGCCAATCCCCAGCCCCCCGGTGTGTCCCTTCTTAATGTGCTGTGCCCCCCCTTTTTGTGGTTGCCCTTTTTTTGGCCCCTCTCTTGATGTGCTGTGCCCCTCTCTTATGTGTTGCCCCTTCTTTTTTGTTTTTTTGCTGTGCCCTTCTTAATGTGTGTGCCCCTTCTTTATGTGTTGCCCTCTCTTTATTTTTGCTGTGCCCCTCTTGATGTGCTGTGCCCCTTCTTAATGTGCTGTGCCCCTCTCTTAATGTGCTGTGCCCCTCTCTTGATGTGCTGTGCCCCTCTCTTAATGTGCTGTGCCCCTCTCTTAATGTGCTGTGCCCCTCTCTTGATCTGCTGTGCGCCTCTATTGATGTGCTGTCACCCTCTCTTAATGTGCTGTGCCCATCTCTTAATGTGCTGTGCTCCTCTCCTGCTATCAGTGGTCTTTCTTGGAGTGGGGGGGGGGAAGAATGCCATGAATCTGCCAAGTGAGGACACTGCATGGCAGAACTAACTGTATCAAAAGGTCAGTGCATGTAAGTCCTAGTTCACACCGGTATTATGTCAGTTCTTCTGTTCCATCATCGGAACAGAATGCTGCGGTGCTGGATCCGTTACATGACCAACACCCAATAGTGCTCAACAGACCCCCATTAACGATAATGGGGTCTAATGGTTTTCTGTTATGGTGTCTGTCATGTGAATTGCAAAAAAAAGTGCAGCATGCTAGAATATTTTCTCCAACTGTTTTGATTCTATGTTTGCAGATGTGAAGTTTTCTCTGTATGCACGATACTGTAATTGTATTAAATAGGAAGATACAGTATGTACTGGATCCGGGGCCCAAAGTAAAATAAAAAAAGTCTGATACTTACAGCGGCATCTCCCCGGCCTTCTGTCGACATGACGTCACTTCCGAGCGGGGATGTCACCGCTGAGGCATTTGATTGGCTGCAGCAGTCATGTGCCACTAGCTGACTTGACTTTTCGAAAGTGACAGCAGGCTCGGACTGGGCCGCCAGGGGACCGGTGAATCCCCCGATGGGCCCCTCCCCGAGCCGCTGTGGGCCCCGGAGGCAGTTGCCCATCGTCCCGGGGCCCGGCCGCGCATCCGGTCCCTGAACGCCCGGGACATGCGTCCCGAGCGCCCAGGGACCGGCCCGGCACTTGGGGACTAATTTCCCCGACTCCCGGGGCTGCGCGGTGTCAGCGGAGCAGAGCGCCGCCCGCACTCGGCTTTGCTGAATGTCCTGGCAGGCTGAAGGCGCTAGGCATTCAGCCTGCCGGGCGCCGGCCCCTACTGCTGACGTAGGCGGCGCGGTGATGTCACTTCACCGCGCCGCCAATGCAGGACCGCAGTAGAGGCCGGGGGCAGCACGGAGCGGCCGGGCAGGAGCCCGAGGGCCCCGCAAGTGGCTGTTTGTTGTTTTTTTTTTTTTTTTTTTTAAACTACCAAAAAGAGCCTGGCTACTATGGGGGGGCCCTAACTAATATGGGGGGGCCCTAACTACTATGGGGGCCCTTAACTTCTATGGGGGCCTAGCTACTATGGGGGGTTGGCTACTATGGGGGCCTGGCTATATGGGGGGGCTGGCTCCCTAGGGGGGGGCCCTGGTATATGGGGGCCCTGGTAGTATCGGGGGCCTGGCTATATGGGGGGCCCCTAATTTTTACTATGGGGCCCTAAAATTTGGGGGGCCCTAACTATAAAAAGGGGGGTTCGGCTACTACGGGGCCCGGGCTGGCTCAAGGGGGGCCTGGCTGGCTACAAGGGGGGCCTGACTCCCTTTAAGGGGGGCCTTGGCTACAAAGGGGGCCCCTGGCTCCTAAGGGGGGGCCCTGATAGAAAAAAGGGTGGCCTGGAAATCAAAGGGGGCCCCTGATAAAAGGAGGGTTCTGGCTCCTCAGGGGGGCCCCAATACTATGGGGGGTCCTGGCTCTATGGGGGCCCTAATACTATGGGGGGGCCCTGGCTAATGGGGGGGCCTGGTCAAAGGGGGAATGGCTAAAAGGGGGGGCCCCCCTGGTAAAGGGGGGCCCTGATATAGGGGGGGCCCGTTTTGGGGGGCCCGGGCTAACTACCTGGGGGGGCCCTGGCTTCCTACATGGGGGGCCCCCCTTTTTTACAAAGGGGGCCCTGACTATAAGGGGCCCCTGGCTCCTAATGGGGGCCCTGGCTCCTTTTACATGGGGGGCCCGGTACCTATAGGGGGGCCCTGGCTAAAAGGGGGCCGGCTCCTCAGGGAGGGGGGCCCTGGAAATCTAAGGGGGACCTGCTACAAGGGGGGCCCTGGCTATTATAGGGGGGATGGTACCTATAGGGGGGCCTGATACCAAATGGGGGGCCCTGGTACCATGGGGGGGGCCCCCTTACAAAGGGGCCCTGACTACAAGGGGGGCCTGACTAAAAGGGGGGGTTCGGCTCCTACAGGGGGCCTGGGTGGCTAAAGGGGGGGGGCCCTGGTGGCTAAAAGGGGGGCCCGGGGACTCCCTTTTAAAGGGGGGCCCGGTCCCTCATGGGGGGCCCGATACGTAAAGGGTCCCCTCAACTTAAGGGGGGCCCTGATACAAGGGGGGTTCTGGCTACCAAAGGGGGCCCTGAAAAAAGGGGGGGGCCCCCGCTACAAGGGGGGGCCGGCTCCCCTAAGGGGGGCCCCTTCCCTTTCCCAAAGGGGGGGCCCTCTTAAAAGGGGGGGCCCTGATCTACAGGGTGGGGCCCGACACCTCGGGGGGGGCCCCTGGCTATCAAAAAGGGGGCCCTGGCTACCTAAATATAAGGGGGTCTGACTTACCTTCAGAAGTAAAGGTGGGGGCCCTTTGACTACCAAAAAGAGGACCCTAAAAAAACCCCTGTATTTACAAAACCCTAATGGGACCCAAAACTGTCGTATATACTAAAAAGGGGACCCTAATTTGCCTGTATAGTCAAAAAGGGACCCCCCTAAGCTGTATACTACCAAAAGGGACCCTAAATGCCTTTTAAAATACCAAAGGAGGCCCCCTTAAGTGCCTGTATACTCCTAAAGGGGGGTCCCTAATGCTTGCACCCTATATAAAGGGGACCCAAACTCCCTACGTTACTAACTGGGGAAAACCCCCTCCCTAAGCCAACTAACGGGGGGTAAACCCCAAACACTCCCTTCAGTCTCCTAACTGGGGCCCCCAAACCTAACTGTAGCCTATTACTTTCCTAAGGGGCCTGTTATCTACATGCTTTTTTAGGGTTTAGTAGTGTTTTGCCCTTTTTTGCAGAAAATTGTGACGCTGGCGGCGGTCTGTGTGGTACTGTAAAATTTTTCATGTTTTTGCCGCAGCCCTCCCAGTGGCCCCGGGTTTTTGCTACTTTTTTTTCGAGATGTTTTTTGGTGCGAAAAACATAGTTTTATTGGTTCATTGATTTAACCTTTTGGGAAAAGGAAGGGGTGCTTCCATTTTTGGTTTTGTCCCCCCCACTCTACAGGCTGTCATAAAAAGGGAGCTTTGCGGTTGGGTGTTTTTTTTATTTTTTTTTTGACTAATGGGGCGGTTGACCCGGGGGGCCTGATTGGCTCGTTGAGAGGTAAAGATGGATAGGATGCCCGATTTGGACCCGTTGAAAGTGTGGGCAGTTTTAAACTTTTTTTGATCAAAATATGTGAACCGGAGTCTCAAAGTTTTTTCATGTTGATTGTACAGGGGGGGCCTGATCAAAGGGGGGGCCCTGGCACCCACAGGGGGGGCCCCTTTTCTACAAAGGGGGCCCTCTACAAAGGGGGCCCCCTACTACAGGGTTGCCCTGACTACCTACAGGGGGCCCCGGCTTTTTAAGGGGGCCCCGGCTACCCAAATATAAGGGGGCTTGATACCCAACAGTAGTAAAAAGGTGGGGCCCTGACTACCTAATGAGGACCCTAACTACCCGTTTTTAATACCCAATGGAGACCCCCTAAAAATGTCTGTATACTACCTAAAGGAGACCCAATGCCCCGTATAGTCTTAAAGGGACCCCCAAGCCGTTACTACCTAAAGGAGACCCTAAGCCTGTTTCTACCTAAGGAGGCCCTGTGCCTGTATATCCTAAAGGGGGTCCCCAAAAGCTTTTCGCCCCATAAAGGGGACCCCAACTACCTACAGCTTACCTAACTGGGGGAAAACCCCCTACCTCAGCCTAAAATAACTGGGGCAACCAAAAACCCACCTTTAGTTCCTAATGGGGTCCACCAAACCCAACGTTAAACCATCTACTTTCCTAACTGGGGCCCGTTTTTTAATGGGAGTATTTACCTCCCACCTGTGGCTGGTCCCCAACCTACCCGGGGCCCGGCCTACCAACTTATCCAGCGAGAGTCTACTACCTAAAAGGGCCTATCTAGTTTCCTGGGGCCTCCCCACCCCCCAACCCCTTAGGTACTACTTTTCCCGTCTCCCAACCCCCCCGGGGAGTTTGTACAGAGGTGGGGGGAAAAGGTAAAGAAATGTGGAAAATTGGGATTCTAAGATTTTTGTGTGTAAATTTCTGAGGGATGAGTGGTGGCCCGGGGCAAGTCTCTGGGGGGTGTGGAAACGGATGCAGAAAAAAAAAGGGAATAAAACGGCTCATAAAAGAAGAGAACGACTCCTCGTTGAGTTCCGGTGAGTCCACGATTTTTTGGGTTATTTTTTTTATTGTAATGTGATGGTGACTGAGTGGTGTCTGGGCCCCCCTTATCGGTCTCTATATGGCGGTGTTGTTGGTTTCCTGAGCTGGTGTCTGCCTCATTTGGTTTCTATATGGTGGTGTTGTAAGTTATACTGAGTGGGTTGACCTCTATGTGGTTTTATGGCGTGTTGTAGGTTATACCTGAGCTGATGTCTGACCTCTATGTGGTCTCTATATGGCAGTGTTGTAGGTTATACCTGAGCTGATGTCTGACCTCTATGTGGTCTCTATATGGCGGTGCTGTAGGTTATACCTGAGCTGGTGTCTGACCTCTATGTGGTCTCTATATGGCGTTGTTGTAGGTTATACCTGAGCTGGTGTCTGACCTTTATGTGGTCTCTATATGGTGTTGTAGGTTATATCTGAGCTGGTGTCTGACCTCTATGTGGTCTCTATATGGCGGTGTTGTAGGTTATACCTGAGCTGATGTCTGTCCTCTATGTGGTTTCTATATGGCGTTGTTGTAGGTTATACCTGAGCTGGTGTCTGACCTCTATGTGGTCTCTATATGGCAGTGTTGTAGGTTATACCTGAGCTGATGTCTGACCTCTATGTGGTTTCTATATGGCGTTGTTGTAGGTTATACCTGAGCTGGTGTCTGACCTTTATGTGGTCTCTATATGGTGTTGTAGGTTATATCTGAGCTGGTGTCTGACCTCTATGTGGTGTCTATATGGCGGTGTTGTAGGTTATACCTGAGCTGATGTCTGACCTCTATGTGGTCTCTATATGGCTGTGTTGTAGGTGGGTATCTAAGCCTATCCTGTGTTACCCTACCTGCTGGTGTTGGGTATCTAAGCCTATCCTACGTTATCCTACTTGCTGATGTTGGGTATCTAAGCCTATTCTATGTTATCCTACGTGCTGATGTTGGGTATCTAAGCCTATCCTATGTTATCCTACCTGCTGGCGCTGTGTATCTAATCTAAGCCTATCCTGTGTTATCCTACCTGCTGGTGTTGGGTATCTCAGCGTACCCTATGTTATCCTACCTGCTGACGTTGGGTATCTAAGCCTATCCTATGTTATCCTACCTGCTTGTGCTGTGTATCTAAGCCTATCCTGTGTTATCCTACCTGCTGGTGTTGTGTATCTAAACCTTTCCTGTGTTATCCTACCTGCTGGCGTTGGGTATCTAAGCCTATCCTGTGTTATCCTACCTGCTGGCGTTGGGTAAATAAGCCTAACCTGTGTTATCCTACCTGCTGTTGTTGGGTATCTAAGCGTACCCTATGTTATCCTTCCTGCTGACGTTGGGTATCTAAGCCTATCCTATGTTATCCTACGTGCTGATGTTGGGTATCTAGGCCTATCCTGTGTTATCTTACCTGCTGGCATTGAGTATCTAAGCCTATCCTGTGTTATCTTACCTGCTGGCATTGAGTATCTAAGCCTATCCTGTGTTATCCTACCTGCTGGCATTGAGTATCTAAGCCTATCCTGTGTTATCCTACATGGTGGCGTTGAGTATCTAAGCCTATCCTGTGTTAATCTACCGGCTTTTCCTGGCTTCTTGCGGCATATAGTGTACTGTACGCACCTCTATACGCCCGGGTACTTTAGAAGCATGTGCTGGCCGGCGTGTACTTCTATTACGGTGTGTGCCGACTCCCATAGACTTTCACATGTCACTTTTCTTCCGGCGCGCAGTACACATTGGGGAAACCAGCAGGTAATCATAGCTTTCAGTGAGAGCTATGAATTACTGTATTTGCGGGTCGTACTACAGGTGCATTGCACTACGGGTGTCTACCACTATATGGTCACTGTATGGAGGTAATATACAGTCTGCAGAGCATGTGTACACTGGTGTCTACCACTATATGGTCACTGTATGGAGGTAATATACAGTCTGCAGAGCCTGTGTACATTGGTACCTACCACTATATGGTCACTGTATGGAGGTAATATACAGTCTGCAGAGCCTGTGTACACTGGTGTCTACCACTATATGGTCACTGTATGGAGGTAATATACACTCTGCAGAGCCTGTGTACACTGGAACCAACCACTATATGGTCACTGTATGGAAGTAATCTACAGTCTGCAGAGCCTGTGTACAGTGGTACCTACCACTGTATGGTCACTGTATGGAGGTAATATACAGTCTACAGAGCCTGTGAACACTGGTACCTACCACTATATGGTCACTGTTTGGAGGTAATATACTGTCTGCAGAGCCTGTGTACACTGGTGTCTACCATTATATGGTCACTGTATGATGGAAATATTGGTTGTAGTGTAATGGTTTACGTTCAGGCACAGTTTGGCAGTATCTCAGTCCTCTCCTGAATGCTGAATAGGCTATCCAATGTCTAGGAAAGCTGGGTGACAGCAAACCCTTCAATTAGATTTCTTCTAGAGCTGTTACATGGTTATAGTGGTCTTGACTTTTGTAAAGGGGTGTGGCATATTGTGAAAGGGCGTGGTAATGCAAATTGTTAATGGGGGCGTATTCAGGTTTAGTGCCTAGGGCAGCATGACCTATAAATACAGCCCTGAGCCTAATAATCGTCTGACACTTCCTGTTCTGTTTAGAGAGCTTTTCAGTGTCTGCTCATTATCAGTAAAAGCAGGGTCACACGGAAAGGAGACACCAATGTGTACAGATAACACAGAATCCACCAGTCACAAGAGGAGATGTCACAGGTCCCCCTTTCCCCTCCCTTCACAGTGAAAACTCTCCTATACAAGTCTATGGGACAGAATCTGTCCTAAGAATCCTATGTGGATGAAGCTGCTGTAAAGTATCTCTCTGACTGCTGTTAAAGCAGTGCAAGCAAGAATGTATTCCCCATAATAATATATAGACGGCCAAATAGAGAAATCTATAATCAGTAAATAAAAACGACTGAGAGGAAAAGAATATGGATCAGGGGCTTGATTTAATAAGTAAAAAAAAAAAAATTGGCGACAGATTCCCTTGTTCGAGATCAGCAAGTTGTGCAAAAAGTAGTGAAACATTGAACAGTTGGACGTGTGCTTTCTGAAGTTAAGAGATGGTTAATTTAAAACAAATTTTAAGAAGTTTTATGTATAAAACACAGATGGATAACATCCCTACAGTAAATGAGTACATTGTAGCCAAGAGTGAGCCTAATTAATAGTAATAAAAAAGGAATCGGGCAACTCCTCTAATTGCTTCCCATAACTGACACTTCACACTTCTTGTAATGTGTTTTGAGACCTCTCCTGTGTTACTGCTTTACTATCACTGCTGCAGTCCAAATCTGCAAGAGCCATTAGAAATAAATTGAACGCTCTTCTATAAAAGGCGAGGTGTTTAGAGTCCTAGCAATAGAACAAATTCTGTGGTCTCGGGCAATAGGAAACCTATCAAAATACTTCTACTACAGCCTCAAGGAGAAGTTATTGTAAAGGGAGGTTCATGCAGTTTTTCAAAGGATGAATCATAATCGAAGGACACGTATTAAGTAGTGTTGAGCGACTTTAATTGACAAAGTTGAAATCGGCACGGTTTCTAGGTTGATCGGAATTTTCCGATCACGCGATAATTTAGGTGAAAATCTAATTATAATCTATTAATATCGCGCCATTTTCGGCGCTTCCTGTCATTTTGGCAGCCAGCAAATCAGCTTAGAGCATAGAGCAGGGTCTGTTGGGTGTGCCACGTCCTGACTGTGATGTGTATGGTTGTCATTGGCTGGAAAAATCACATGACCTTGTTTTACATAGAACAGCCCTTCTTGTTCAGCATTAGTGTGTGTCTGTGTCTCATAAGAGCAGGACGTGTGTCAGCTTTCTCCTCAATACAGCTCAGCGACACAGTTCTTTTTGTTCACACAGACAACTATGCTTTTAGCTGTGAACATTAGAACATACTGTAGGTAGATTAGAGAATTTCAGTTGTTAGGCTGAAAATTTTAAAGAAGCATCTAGCGCTGTACAGCCGCGAGATGGGTGGGGGGGGGGGGGGTGCGGGCGAACACAGACAGACAGGAAGGCAGGTTTTTGAAAGGAAAGTGTATATTGTGCAGCCCAGACTGCTTTGAACCTGCATTGAAATGGCTTTTTTTTACCACTTTTTGGCCACTTTTTGTTGAAATAGTACCTTGTATTTTGTGCAGCCCAGTTTTTTTCAAAGACCCTCCTTGTACTTACTTTCGGATACAGAACTTTTCTAGTCACTGCAGGTGTATGTCATAGGTGCAAAAAAACACCTTTTATTATCCGTACACAATTTAATTAGGTTTTTTTCAGTTTTGTGCAGCCCAGTTTTGTTCAAAGACCCAACTTGTACTTACATTAGGATACAGAACTTTTCTAGTCACTGCAGGTGTATTTCATTGGTGCAAAACCCACCTTTTATTATCCGTACACAATTTAATTAGGTTTTTTTCACTTTGGCGCAGCCCAGTTTTGTTCAAAGACCCATCTTGTACTTATATTAGGATACAGAAATTTCATAGTAATTGCAGTTGTATTTCATTGGTGCAACAACCTCCTTTTCTTATCCGTATAACATTTAAATAGCTGTATTGCACTTTGGTTCGCCCCAGTTTTTTTCAAATAGCCACCTTGTACTTAAATTTGGATACAGAAATTTCGTAGTTACTGTTGGTGTATTTCATTGGTGCAAAAACCACCGTTTGTTATCCGTATAACTTTTAAATAGCTGTATTGCATATGGTGCGGCCCTAGTTTTTTTAAAATAGCCACGTTATACAACAATTCTGATAGAAAAATTTTCTAGCAACTGTTCTCGTTTGTCATTGCTGCAAAAAACGCAATTTCTCATCCGTGTAACTTCTGAATAGTTTTATTGCGCTCGGTGAATCTCAGTTTGGCACAGATAGCGCACTTGTATGATATTTTGTTGAAAACTATCAATTCCTAGTTCTACTGGGCATTTGTAAGTCCCTGGGACTGAAGGAGGAACACTGTTGATTTTGTCTTACGGTTCTTCCACCAGACCGCATTTCACAGGTATTCGCTAGAACATTTCAGTTTTCTAATCCTAGTTGGCTGTAGGAAGTAAGAGGGATTTAAGAATAGCTGTGATTTGCCGTCTTTTAATAAGAGACTTTCAAAAACTCTTCCATACCTTCTTAAATTTTTATCTTTCTGAACATGGAGCGAAATGCAGGTGGTAAGCGAGCAAAGAGGGGTGTAGGACATGGAGGTAGAGGTACGAGAGAGGTGCTCCTTACAGTGCTGGCGACAACATGCAAGCCAGCGGATCGTCGGTTGCAGGACCGTCAGGCCTGTCATCGCTGGGTCAGGGCCCTGTGAATCACAGTAACAAACAGCGTCACCAATCTGTTCTTCAGTGGTTAATGCAACCTGCATGCTGCGGTCCAGGACAGGGATAGTTAATGTCCTATTCAACTAAAATGGTGGTTGAAAGACTCCTTTTTCCGGCACTTTTTAAATCTGTGAGTCATGCAGGTTTGGGGCTCATGCTGTGGCCCAGGACAGGTATAGTCACTGTCCAGTTCAACTAAAATGGTGGTTGAAAGACTCCTTTTTCCGGCACTTTTTAAATCTGGGGGTCATGCAGGTTTGGGGCTCATGCTGCGTTCCAGGACAGGGATATTCAATGTCCAGTTCAAGTAAAATGATGGTTCAAATCATACTGCCTTCTGGCACTTTTTAATTTGTGGGTCATGCAGGTTTAAGGGTCATGCTGTGGTACAAACCAGGGATAGTGAATGGTCTGTGACTTTTTTTTCTGTGACTCTTGTTGCCTAATTGTGTTGCCTAAGATGTAGCACATATCCAGTTTACTGTTGTGGATGTTAGGCCTCGTTCACACGGCTTATTTTGCCGCGGATTGGCGCCGTACTGCGCGCCGGATTTGCGCTGCAGTACGACGCCAATCCGTCGGAGTCATTATGGTAATCCACTGCTCTCATAGAGAACAGTGGATTCCGTCGCTCCTCCTCGCTCGGCGAATCCGCCGGCGGGGAGAAAGTGACATGCACATTATCCAGGCGCAATACGCGCCGTGGATAATGCAAGTCTATGGGGCCAGGGAGCTGCGCCCCCGCCGCGCTCCGGCCCCGTCCCCGTTCCGCCCCTTATTCACGGCGGATTTGTGAGCCGGATTGCGCTCACAAATCCGTCGGGAATAAGCCGTGTGAACACGGCCTTAATTCCAGCTTCTCCAGCCCCTGTTTGGGTGTAAGAATGAAGGTGTTGTTCCTCTCCCATAGACTTTAATAGTCATCGGCGATAATCTAGTATCGACTATCGGAAATCGTCTTGATAATTGACGATATCGACTATTGACCCGATGACGATAGTCGACGTAATCGCTGATCACTAGTATTAAGGAAAGACTTTGAACGCAGCCTATAGATATTTTAATTGAAAGGAACAGTAAAATATTATAAAACCCCATTCACCTGTTACTGTCAATGCACGGACTTTTCCAGCCCTCACAGAGGTTGTCCAGAATCTTCTCTTATAACTCTGTGTTGTGCTGTTCCTCTGTTATTCCTACTAGAAATGTATTACTAATCTGTCAGCTGGGTGTTACCATTTACCTGCACCTCCCTTGTCCATCAGTACAAAAAAGTAGTGTGTGCAGGGCACACCCCTTGAAAGCCAGAATGGTAACGCCCAGCTGACAGTTTACAATACATTTCTAGGAAAAAGGGGGAACAGCACAACACGAATTAAAGATGCTGGATAACCTCTTGAGATCTGAAAAAAGCCCCCACATTGCAGAAAAAAAACAGGTGAAGGGGGTTTTTGTCAAAATTTAAATCTTCTTTGCATTAAAATAGCTTTAGGCTGCGTTCAAACCTTCAGTTTTTTAAATGCAGTTTTTAAAGCCAAAACAAAGAAGGGATTTAAAACAAGGAGCAGTCTCCGTCTTTCCTTAATACGTGTCCTTTGATTATGATCCTTTTTTTTGAAAAATGCATCAAAAAAGGTAAAACCCCGCACAAGTTAAGATATGTGCACAGGTGTGTAATACAAAAAAACCCCTATTGTTTAAAAGGGGTTTCCACAAGTAAAATTGAGGGGGAAGCTTGAAAATGAAATAACAAACTTTTCCCATTCATTATTATTACAAATTTGCACTGTATTTGTTTTAGTGCTTTTTTAGGACCATTTTTTACAGCTGTCTCCAGGGGGATACGCCAGGGCTGAGAGCTCCTCACCCCCTGGTCAGACATGCTAACATCTCTTCTCCTCTCAGGAGCTACTGAGTGTTCAACCCAGGTGCTGTCATTTTACTCCCGTCCCCTGGCCCTTAGTAATTAGTCAAACATTGCAAAAAAAAAAATAAAAAAAAAACCCCAATAGGTTTTTGCATTGTTTTAAAAAAAAAAAAAAAACCCGCAGGAAATTTTAACCCAGGACCCTTTGCCTGGAGGTAAAAAAATTTTCCTCCCAGCACTCACAATGTTTACATAAACAGACCCTTTTTTTGACTCAAGAGGAAAGGCCCCGGTGTGTCATCCTGTGGGTCACATATATGCAATTCAAACAAATCACACACCCTCTTCGGAGCACACAGAGCTGAAGAGCTGGACACAGGAGGTATGAGATGAGACTGTGGTAAAACCCCTTTAACACCTATCTAAACCCCTATTGTTTCTATTGGCTTTTAAATGCGTAAAACGGATCAAGAAGTGGCATTTTGCTTCTGTGGACGGATCTGTTAAATACCATACAATAATGGATGTAAAATATGTATTGTTGAAAAACGTAAGTATTTTACAAAAAGCCGTTTGAACAAGCTTATAAGGAAGAGGCTCCAGAACTGGTATTTTTCAGGGAAAACAAAGGTTTACTAAAACAGATTCAAAGATGGCACAGGTCCTCTTTTAATGAATTGTGTTTTGTACACAAGACTGTTCCTATTTGAATGCATTAATTTGTCAGATATGTGTTGTCATGTAAGTAAAGTGATTTTTATATCTTGTAGATAAATTAAAGAGAACCCGGAAGTCCGCCGAGCTGAAGAAACACCTGAAGGTGACATATTGGATTTTTCTACAGTGTGATTATACGTAGATTGTTTCTTATAAGGGCTTGTCCCCTATATACCATCAATGCCCCAACACAAAAAATATATACGGACTAGGGCCTGTCCAATAGATAATTCGGCCACAACTCTCAATAAATACTTAAAGTTCACAACATAGAGTAATTTACCTAGTTAAACTCCTAAAACTTAACCTTTAATAAATACCAATAAAAACTATTCCTATATCTTATATCCACCCACAGAAGCCTACCCCCCCCCAAAAAAAAATATATACATAAATTTGGAGCAACCGTACAAGAAGCATCATATATGGATGATAGGTGTCTATGTTCTAACATGATCTCTATTGTGTAAAGGGTATCATAAGAATGCCTACTGCATCATACATGTTTTTGCTAATGCAAATAAAAATCTGTTCAATGATTATATTATGCAGCTCATGCATATCACAAACAATTGATAGTGCTTCAGTCTGTGTTTGTTCCTGATAGCCCCGGACATTGTACAGGGGTGAAACCATAGGACAATAAATACATGGGACAGAAACATTGAAACTATTTGTGTTTGGACGATAACCATAGAACATTTTGTATGAGCATATGAACCTGTCACAAAGAGGATAGAAATACATTTGTACAGAATATTGAATCAACTGTTGTATTTGGATGATAACAGTACACCATTTCCTAATAACATAGGAACTGAAATATATACGAGACATCTGGATGTTATTTAGAGACGATAGAGAGACATATGTTGGGGGGTCGCCCTTAATGTGTGCAGTTCTCCAAATATAATATATATATAATATATATATATATTATTATATTTAATTTTTTTTTTTTTTTTGTTTTGGTAGGCATCTGTGGTTGGATATAAGATATAGTAATAGTTTTTTTTTATTGGTATTTATTAAAGATTAAGTTTTTAGGAGTTTAAAACGTAGGTAAATTACTCTTCTGTGTTTGTGAGGCTTTAAGTGCTTGTCCCCCCCGGCAAAGTTTTTCCTTATTTTACAGACGTTTTTGCGGATTTTAAAGCCATCTGTAAACCGACTGTCAATCTTTCACATTGACATTGACAGAGAATCCGTTCAGCAGTCCCCACTGCACAGATTTTCCGCCAGACATTTTTCTACACCGCCGGTGGTCCGAAAAACTTAGAACATGTTCATTCCTCTGGTTTTCGGGCGGAACATTAACACGTGGGTGCGAAGGGGGATGGCTTGAATCCGCAAACAAAAGCCATCCCCTTGCATGCCAAAAAAGATAAAATACCGCTCAGGATTTCCCGACCGGTATTTGGTCTGTGCTGTGTAAACTCAGCCTAAGGGATTGTTCACACAACGTTTTATGATCCGTTTTTTGGATCCAATATGGATCCAAAAAACGTATCTAACAATGTGCATTGTGATTTACATTGGTTTAAATGTAAAACACGTATCTCCGTTCCGACGAGTGATCACTGGTGCGCTTTTACTTCTTTTCAACGCGTTTTTCGATCCTTTTTTAAGGAAGTTACATAAAATTTTCGTACTTGCTTTTTACGCAAGTAAATCCCCATAAAGGGAAACAATGGAGTGCGCCTATTGGGAGCCTGAAAAACTGATCCAAAAATGCACATCAAACAATTGGTACGTTTTTGGATACCAAAAGTTCAATCTGAAAAATGCATTGTTTTTTAAATTTGTCTGTAATACATAAAAATTCGGCCGCTAGAAAGTCTTCATTTGAGTAGAATACTGCACTGTTTAAACATTAGTAACCCTATTTGGAAAAAGTGTAATGTAAGGAGAACATCCAATAGATGGCGCTTCCATTACGTTTATATGTGTTTAAACCTATAACTCACTTTTTTAATCATGTTTTTTGAATTAAACAGTTTTTTTTTAGTATACGAATGTAGTTTATAGAAATTAAGCGACGTTTTTAATAATTCTATACTAAAAAACTGCTTTTGTTTAATTCAAAACATATTAAAAAGTGAGTTATAGGTTTAAACAAATGTAAAATAATTACACCTTTTCACAATAGGTTACTAAAGTTCAGAGCTCCTCTATCAAATGAGACCAATTTAGTGTATTACATTAAAGATTCTACCTTTTCAAAGTACAATCTCTGTGGATGGTACCATTTGTGATTAATCATTAAATATTAATACTTAATTTGCCATATTACGGATTTGCCGTAACCTTGGAGACAGCAGAGAACCAAGATAACTTATAAAAATGTCATACATAGTAAGTGAATGATTTCATGCTTGAAATCACATGGCCACCAATCCACTAGTCTGTTGTCTGGCAGGTTGTGACTGTATGACCAGTCCAATAAAGCCACAAAACACCTACATGGTAACTGTGGCTCTGAAACTATCGGTTACAGAAGTAAAAGTATGGAATAATATTGACACAATATAACCATGTATTAGTCCAAACGCAGATAAAAAAGATGACCGAAATCCAGGGCTGCGGAGTTGTTATAAAATGGACTGATTCCGGCTCCAAAAATATATAATAAATTGGTACAGTTAGTTTTAATCGGTGCTAAGGCAAGAGAATGGGGTCTGTCAGTGCTACTCGCTCCCATATCGTCAGCCTCGGTCAGATGAGTAGTTTCATTTTGAAAAGTATTTGGATGACATGGAGCATGCAAAGCGTTACTACAGGGGAAAAGATTCCACTCCCATAGCAAACAGATTGACCCGATTTCAGCAACATTTTTCACTTGCTCTCAAAGAAGTAGAATAGTTCAGCCATTCATTAAAATTGACTGTGCCTGAGACAGGCCCTTTGTGCCCTGAGATTGTTAGCAGATTTTTGCCCATAGTGTTCACGGCTTTTTGCCACCTCAACACAAGTTAGTGCAGAGAGGGCCATTTTCCTACCTGGAAATAATGAAATCAAATGTAAAGGTCCATCTGTAGGAAAGCAGAATTCTGATGGTAGGATACTGTTTTCAGAACAAATTTTCGATAGATGCAACACAAATGTTATTACAGGATGTATTTTTTGTTTGAAAACTGTTTTTTATTTTTTTTTCCCCATTTATTATGCAGCGTTTTGGCTTATTTACAATTTATTAAAGCTTTTTGTGTCTGAAATTGGTATCCAATAAATATATTTATATTCTACCTAAAATAGCCTTGATTATTGTATCATAAGGTGATAAAAAACTTGCTGTTAACATTTTACCACAGTGAAGTTATCACTTAAACATGTGCCATGTATGAAGGGAGTTGGAGTCCAAAGGTTGTGGCTTACCGACACCACAGCCCTGCAAAAATCAGAACATGAATTTCTAAAATCCTCCAATTACCCATTACCTTTGCAATGGCAGAAAGGTTGTAAAAAGTGCCCTGATGGCTATGGGGTAACTGTAGTGTCAAGGGAATTCATTACTGCATGAAATAGTAAGCAGACAGAAGATTGGTCTAGGATAGTATGGCTAAATGAATGGCAACCAGTCTGTTGGAATCAGAAGTATAATTACCTGCAAATCTTAAATGATTCCCCCAGTCAAGCTGCATTACAAGGCCTGCTTCTTCACAGCAGAGTCAGGCTGTGTGTGATTCTACAGCAGGTGGACTGACCTTCAGCTCTTGCTGTTTTAGGTGAACCTAATAGAGGGATCTTAACAGTGGGGCATAATGCAGCAACGCATCTAAAGGGTTAAGGTTCGTCAGAAGTAACAAATTAACAAACTCCTGTGCTTATGCTTAAAAAGGGTTTCACCCAACTGGGATGTGGGTGGTTCTGTAGCAGGGATTGGCATATCAGCTTTGTTATTCCTATCTGAGCCTGTTAGAGACATTAGTTAAATCAGGGCAGTAGTCTACAGAACTCTAAAGGGCTAACGTTTGTCAGTAAGAAGTATAAACAACCTCCTGTGCTGTTGATAAGACAAACAGCAGGGCTGATAGAAGATAGAGCAAGCTGGTTCGGTAAACTTAGGTATTTCACACAATTTAATTGCAGGGCTCAGTTTTCCGATGCGTAATTACAACTGCAATACACCTGGAAATAAGCCCCCACAATTACGGTAACTCATGCTCTCATTGAGATCTATGAATACCTCAACATTTTCCCCCAGCGTTATAAATAATATGTGGCGGAGAAAACAATTGCCCATGCCCACTACTTCCCTCCCGGCACTGAAATGTGGAGGTGAATGGGAGCCGGCAGTTGCTGTTTTAGAAGTACCTGCTGCCAGCGCATACTTCTAAAACACTCGAGTTTATTGTGTACTGTACGCGCCGCAATAACGCCATGTGAACATACCCATTGGAAGCTGTGTAAATAGCAGAATAAGAACTGCTCCTGCTCTGTAAGGAAAAGAACAGCAATTGTATGTGTTAATATTCTTTATTGACCTTTGCCTACATGTTTACCACAAAGTAATATTGATGTTTGAGAAGCTTGCTAATTAAAAATAATAAATATTTTCACAATTCCTCTTTACAATAATTCCTGCAACCATTTTTGTTTTAGCTGCTCCCTTAGTGATCCATAGTGTATAGCTGTTCTCTTGGGGGATACAACCAGTGACGAAGCTCCTGAGTATTTGGCCACACTTGCTTAGACATCACTTCTCCTTCTCAGCATCCACTGTCAGTCCACAGAGGTTGCGCCGTGCCAATCTCACCCACCTAACCCCCGACTCTCCTACCACAACCCCGATCAGGAGTGAGGGTGAGGCGAGCGCGACGCGCGTGAGCAGTCACTCCAAGAAGTTCACACTTTCCACAAGCTCTTTAAGAACTTAACTGAACCCCTTTACCTCACGATTGCGAAGCGATCACACACTTCCTATAGCTTAAACTAGTCACACACACAAGCCAGCGTTATCACAAATAAAGAAAAAATAAAAAAGGAACCTCCATTGAGTACATCATTGAAGGGGGAAAAAACACGTTTTGAGTTCCCTCCTGGAGCATCTTTGAATCTAGCACCCCTGTTCCTGGAGAGCTAACCACTCACTACATTTTAACTACACATGAGCTTCTTTACATAAGCAGACCTTTTGTTTGTTAGAGCAGAGCACACCGTGTAAGGGTAAAGGATGTGATAAATGAATAGATTATCAACGCCTGCTGCTCGGTCACATACCCCACCCCTTTATTCATGAGAACACACTAGAAAGCTGAAACTGCAGAGAAACCAGGAATGAAATATGCTTGTGGCTTGTGGTGAAGTCCTCTTATGCCCCTGACACATGCAGGGTGACATATCCTCACACTGATAATTTGTACTGCTGAGAAATACCCTGACTGAATAAGTCCAAGTATAGTAAGCCTTTGGCAGCCATGCCCTAGAATACCGATTAAGGGATTTTGTTAATATTAAAAACACGGAGATATAAAAAATTTGTTTTAATTTTTTTTTTTTACATAGAAAAAAATCCCAGTGCTTCTACCGCATAAAATAGATCTCTTTTTATTTGATAGTATCTAGCCCACTTGGGTCTGCCCAACCAGACACTTTTAGTGTATAAGCAAATCCTATCATTTCATGGTGTGAATGAGAGCTCGCATAGAGATCGTATAATTTTTTTGCGGAGAAAACAGCCCTGCACTGATAACAAACCGAACCTCCAAATAGATACATGAGAACAGAAGCCCTTTTCCTTCTTAAAGGGGTGTTCCGGGGCCTAAACAATGGCTTGAGTGTTGGCCATCTGGTTATGATTCAAAATAGAAGCCAAGGAACAAAAACGAACCTCCTGGATGACGAGATCGGAGCCCCCCTAGTTCATTCCCTGGCTGCCAGTGCGTTCAATCATGAAGTAAGCAGCTGAACTTCATCGTTCAATGACAGTGCACCAATCACAGGCCCGTCTAGCCGGACTGAACAGGTGCGTCCGGGAGTTAAGTATTAGGCTATGTTCACAAGCGCGGCTTTAATTGCGGGATGGCGTAATTTCGCCCCGCAATACGCCGTGTGGACGTGGGCGGGGCGGGAGCGGGGGGAGTAAGCAGGGCCCGCACTTTCCGCCGCCCATAGACTTGATCACTGCTAGCGGCTGCGTATACGCGCAAGAAAGTGAAGGTGAAGTTATCTCCCCGCCCGGCGGATTCGCCGGGCGGGGAGAGGAGACGAATCCATTACTTGCTGACCTATGAACAACTGGTTGAATTACCGTAATGATTGGGCCTTTTCGGGGCCGTAATTGGCGTGCAGTCACGAATCGCTTTCCGCGCGTAATTACGGACCGAAAAATACGGCCCATTTTACGCTCCGTGGTGAACATGGATGCTTAGTCTTGCCTCTATTAAACTCAATGTAACCTCCTAAACGCAATCGTGAGCACTAGTCGAAAAAACGAGCAGCACCCTTTAGTAAACTATGTGTAAAACAACCACAAATTAGAAACTCTGTCTGACGGTGGGGTGACGGTGGGCCAGAAGCTATCTGGCTCTTTGGGCATTAAAAGCATTGTCCATTGTAAAAAAAAAAAAAAAAAAAAAAAAATATATATTGTAACCCTCAACATGCGACGACTCTCGACCACGCATCTACTACCAAATTGGTCCCAAACCTACAACCATCTTGAGAGTACCGGAATCCTGGGGGGTTCTTCCTTCTAGTCTCAATGGATCGCCGTGCTGGGTTAAACGGATGGCACACCAACTTCAGGGCTTTGATTTAACTGGCCTCAACCAGGTTTTTATTCAGGCACAGGTACTTACAAACAAAACAAAACCTCCAAACGCATAAAATCCTCAGCCGGTCTGGCCACTAACTAAACCCAATTAGTAGACGCCCTTTCTACCGAATGGCCTCAGCTACTGCCGAGCACCATACACACTTTCCCACAACTGGGTCAGACTTCTCACCAAGTCTCTGAGGGGGAAAGAGCCTCTCTCTCTCCAGCTCCTCTGCTCACTGCCAGCTAGCAGACCACGCCCCCCGATCACCTGGCATGGTAGGCCTTTAATCGGTCTCCAGGGACAAACATAAAACCTGACCTGGAATGCGGGGACAGCCACCCTCCCAACACTATGGCTGTCCCAAAAAAGCCATATATAGCCGCCTAGCAGCTATTCTAGCCACTACTGTGTCAGTACTATATCCTTACTGACACAATATAGGTGACTTTTCCCACTGAAACAAGGTTCCTCAGTGGCCATCTGCAGTATGTTCTACTGCACACCCTCTATTTGACGAAAACCTGCGACTATAGGGGGTCCTTTGTCACATATCCCCCCCCCCCTTGAAAAAGGCCGTGGACTTTGTCACCTTGTACCCTTCCTCCTGGTCAAAGTTCCTACACAGGGGCACCTCTCTCCAATCCTCAGGACAACCTTTTCCACACATAGCTCAGCTGTAGGCTCACCCCACCACTCATCCACCATGAGCAGCCGACAGGTCATAGCCACTTACCACCAGTGGCACACCCATGTACGCTCTGCAAAAAGTATACAGCAACATGCTCGGTAACACACCAACCTCATCCTGATGTCAGTTTTTTCCCCATTCAGCCAAAAGCGCCTCTCCTAGAACGCTGTTCAGACCTTTAACTGCAATGGCCCTTCATTAATGTCCGGTGACACTTGCCCTGTTCACCCTCCGTTTACTGGCCCTGTTTGGGCGCAGACCTTCTGCAGCAATGTGTGGCGATGTTTCCTGCACACCCCCTGTAACTGTCTCAAAGGGGAGAATACTCAACCTCTATCGGGGGGTCACTACTTTATCTTGCACATCATCCATTTCACATTGTGCACTGGATCCAATGGCGGGACACATTTTTAACAGTAGGGCAGCAAACATCTGGCTGCTAATTGCACACACCTGCCGGTCGCCATAAACCCCGGAAAACCTACCACCTCTGTGATACTGGTAACATTGTCCTCCATAACTTTTAGGGAAAAATTATCAAACCGTCTCAAAAGCGGGCCCTTCCCTACCATCTGAGATTCCCAATAACCTCCTCTGTCCCTCACTGGGACCTGAGCAAACCCTCTTTTTTCTGGGTCTAATAGCTCAGTTTTCCTGTCACTACCATCACTGCAATCCTTGTGACTATTGCAGTAAAAATACTGGTAAAAAACAGCACCATTGGAGCATGTGACCTCCGCTGCAACTACAGGTCCCAGCCCGTCTTCATTCCCTCAGTGTCATAATCCATCCCCAGATCCCCTTCTCTGTAATACACGGATCAGGACTGCACACAAAATCTGCCTTGACACGTTTTTTTTTTTCAAACGTTTTTTCATCACTCTCATTTGAATAATCAACATCATCAGTACTCTGTAGCACTGACACACTACAGCAGGGGTGTCAAACTGCGGCCCTCCAGCTGTTGGGAAACTACAACTCCCATCATGACCACTGTTATTATATAAATGCATGATGGGAGTTTGTAGTTTCCCAACAGCTGGAGGGCCCGCAGTTTGAAAAAACCTTTTGCACTACAGCACCACTCACACACTGCAACTGAGACTCTTCACAGAGTGTTTTTTCCCCTTGGTAACTAACCAGTACATTCACCCTCATAGTCTCCTCATGCATGGTAGCAGAGCCCTCATACACAGCACCAGAACAATCACCTTCCTTGGAGGCCATTTCTCTTTCAGGCAACACACTTGCAGATTTCCCATTAAAGCAGGTAAACATCTCTCTGGGACCAACAAGAGCAGAACATAACTGCTGGCTATCCCTCACAGGACACACATCACCTGTGCTACTTCCAGCACTGTGAATCACGACCTCAAAGGAAATTTGTTCACACGGCTTATTTCAGAACGTATTTAAAATCGATTGCCGATCGTAAATACGTTCCAAATTTTCAGGTGAAAATCAGTTTCAAATAAGTGCCACTAAGTGTGGCACGTATTTGGAACTGATTTCGCGACGGATTCACCATCCCCATCATTATAGGTGGTGAATCCGTCCGGAAATAATTCACATACACATTGTTTTTACGCCTGGATTGTGGCCGCAATCCGCGGCGGCAATCCGGAACGGAAATAAGTGTCGTCTGAACAACGACACGTATTTCCCATTAAAATCAATGTAAAACTGCCAGTTACTTGTTTGTAACTGATTTCGCAACGGATTTGCGTCCGTAAATACGGCCGCAAATCCGTTGCGAAATAAGCCGTGTGAACATGGCCTAAGGGCGCACTTGCACTAGTCTGCTCTACAGCTAGAGCTGCCGTTTCTTCAGAAGCAAATTCAGACTCTGCATTTACTTCTACCATAGCTCTAACAGCCATGCCCTCCAGTGGCAGACCTGAGCTGCATTTTGCTACAGCATCTCTAGCCACTTGTTCACACATGGATGCAGTAACTGGAGCTGACTTTGTAACACAGCCAACCTCCACCTGCTCAGGCTTTGGGACCAGGTCATGGCTCACATGCATAGTATTTATAACCCAGGAAGTAACACTGGGGTGACCATCTCCCACAGGCAACACCGCATGTAATGCACCAAGTCCATCAGACTTTACCAGTCCATTTATTACAGTCCTGTCACTGCTCTCTGGACTCTTCTGACTTGACAGCGTATCTGCACCTCTGCTTAGCCTAGTCAAGTCCTCACATAGAACATCCTTATAAGCGATAGTCCCAACAGAGGTGTCACACACAACAGGAACAGTCTTACCGGGTTCTTGCCATATTTTGGGCATCTTTGGCTTACTGTCCATGCCAAGCAGGGGGGGAACTCCACCCACCTGGAACTCCAGGGCTTGCACCTGCAACCTCTCTGGCCTCTTCCTCCTGAGAGGGCAATCAGGAGCACATCTCTCCACTCTGTGGCACCTCCAACAAGACTCCCCCTGCAGGTTAGCAGTGGCTTTCAACTGTTTAGGTGGGTCGCTCCTAGTAACGATATCCATGCCTCTTGGCAATTATGGCTTGCTGCGATGTTGAACCCAGGGCCTCTTGGCAACAGGACATCCTCTCCAGCACATTTCCACCTGTAGGCATCCATTGCACCATTCTGCCTGGTTATCCTTGGCATCCGTCTTTCCCAGCTTTTCAAACGTTGGCTCTGCATCTTCAGACACCACAGCAGCTTGGAACCCATTGGCAATGGCTTTTATTGCCTCATGCTCTGCTTTAAACTGCGCCTGGAGCTTTTCATTATCTTCTCGCTGCTTTGCAGTAGCCTGCATCAACTGGGCGAGCAGCTCCTCCATGGCAAACAAAAAAATTTCACCAATGGCAACAGTCACTTTAACTCCACAAGACCAGTGCCCAAACAGTCTCTGTACTGGGGTGCGTCCCCTGACTCTCCAGAGACACTCTCCTGTGCACTGAGGCAGCTTTCCCCCACAGGCAACAGTCTGTATACGGGTGTGTCTCCTTTTCTCAGACTCAGTGTCTTAACAGCACTGCTTTACAATCAGGCCTCCGGCCCTTTAAATCTTGCTGCAGAAGACTTTTGCATTTGCACCACTTCAGGCACAACTTCGTGCCAACACTGCACCAATTCAATTCTGCCAATTTGCCCAGTCCGTGCCAATTATGCCCACGGCATCCTCCACCATATGTAACGCCTCACTTGCATTCGGACGCCATCTTGGACGGTCCTGCGAGTTTCTTCAGCTCACGGATCGCCGCTTGGGTGAAACGGATTGGCACACCAACTTCAGGCTTTGATTTAACTGGCCTCAACCAGGTTTATTCAGGCACAGGTATTACAAACAAAACAAACACAAATAAAATCCTCAGCCATCTGGCCACTAACTAAACACATTTAGTAGAGCGCCCTTTCTACCAATGGCCTCGGCCTATTGCCGAGCACCATACACACTTTACCCACACTGGGGTCAGACTTCTCACCAAGTCTCTGAGGGGGAAAGAGCCTCTATCTCCAGCTCCTCTGCTCACTGCCAGCTAGCAGACCACCCCCCCCCCCCCCCGATCACCTGGCATGGGAGGCCTTTAAGCGGTCTCCAGAGACATACACAAAACCTGACCTGGAATACGGGGACAGCCACCCACCCAACACTATGGTTGTCCCAAAAAAGCCATATATAGCCGCCTAGCAGCTATTCTAGCCACTACTGTAAGTGTCAGTACTATATCCTTACTGACACAATATAGGTGACTTTTCCCCACTGAGAACAGGTCCTCAGTGGCGCATTTTCAGTATGTCTCTAGCTGCACACCCTCTAGTGGCAGAAACCTGCGACTATCGGGGATCGCTCTGTCACTATATATATATATATATATATATATATATATATATATATATATAATATATTTTCTAAATAATTTCTCTCCAATCTTAGGCACTTTTGTAATGTAGTTTCATAAAAATTTTTGTGGTTTTACTACAATTCTGCATCAACTGTTTTATGACTGGAAGCTTAGCAGCTCTGTGTATTTCCACACACAAGAAACAACTCTATGTCAAGCCCAGGGGTTCATGTGTCCACAGGGGTTAGAGTTTTTTCTGGGACAGCCCTTGAGGCCATACCTTTCTGGTCTGGCCTCCGTAGGCTTTCAACATGAGGGAGAAAGTGGAAGGTGGGAACCGAGTTGAGAGGGTGGAAGATAGAAAAAGCACAGCCCAAAAAATTCTGGGGCTTGTAGATTTAGAAAAAGTATTTAGTCAGCCACCAATTGAGCAAGTTCTCCTACTTAAAAAGATGAGAGAGGCCGGTAATTGACATCATAGGTAGACCTCAACTATGAGAGACATATTGAGAAAACATCCCGAAAATCACATTGTCTGATTTGGAAAGAATTTATTTGCAAATTATGGTGGAAAATAAGTATTTGGTCACCTACAAACAAGAAAGATTTCTGGCTCTCACAGACCTGTAACTTCTTCTTTAAGAGGCTCCTTCTCCACTCATTACCTGTAGTATTGGCACCTGTTTTTTAACTTGTTATCAGTATAAAAGACACCTGTCCACAACCTCAAACAGTCACACTCCAAACTCCACTATGGTGAAGACCAAAAACCAGAAACAAAATTGTAGCCCTGCACCAGGCTTGGAAGACTGAATCTGCAATAGGCAAGCAGCTTGGTGTGAAGAACTGTCGGAACAATAATTAGAAAATGGAAGACATACAAGACCACTGATAATCATTTTCCTCTACCGTTCCCCGATTTGATAGTTTCACCTTAGGGGGTGTTTCCCAAAAAGGAGCCTAACAGATTTAGCCTCATTCAGCAACTGTAAATTCCAAAAGGTTTATCGGTCAATGACGGAATAGACCCTGAGCGTTGCTCAGTGGTTTATACATATTTTGAAGTGGCAGTCCATTGGGTATGAGTTTTTAGTCAGGGAGCTCTCATAGCAAAAACTGATATTGAAGCAGCTTTCTGTCTGCTGCCGGTCCACCTGGAAAGCAAAGAGTTATTGGGATGGTTCCTCTATTGCAGATAGGTGCCTGCCTATGGGTTGTTCCATCTCGTGCACTGATTTTGAAACATTCAGTTCCTTTTCAGAATGGGTTGTGAAAGATGTATCTGGGATCTCTTCCCGGATTCATTATTTGGACAATTTTTTCTGCTTGGTCCATCAAATTCAAGGGTATATATGTTGCTCTTGAAAGCTGTTGAGTGGGTGATCTATATGTTTGGGGTCCTGCTGGCCTCTGACAAAACAAAGGGTCCTTCAACTCTCATAAGTTTTTGGGAATCTACATAGATTACAAAATGATGGAGTGTCGGTTATGACTTGATAAGCTGTTTGCTATGAAGGCGGAGGTTCAACATGCTAGTTTGCTAAAAAAGATAACTTTGCAGGATTTGCAGTCCCTATTGAGGAAGCTGAATTTTGCCTGTAGGATTTTTCCTATGGAACGCATTTTTTTGTAGACCATTGGCAGCTGCTATGTCAGGAGTCAGGGCTTCCCACCATTATATTTGTTTACAGCTAATCTTAGGGAGAATCAGGGCCGGGACAATGGGTAGGCATAGGTAGGCGATCGCCTAGGGCACCACCTCTGCCTGTAAGAAGGGGGGCGCAGTTAACTTGCCTGCTATGCGGCGCCTAAGTAAAATAAAAACTGATGGATTTGTTGATGAAGAGGACACTTCGCCTGCCCGCAGCGCAGCGCTCCTGTCACTAATCAGCAGCCACTGACCTTTTGCACTTAGTGTCCTCTGCTGACGCCGCCCACATTACCCATCATGCCCCTTCCTCCACTGCGTGTGGCTCCGTCTTCTGTCCACAGGATTCTTCCTGCCTGCTCATCACAACCCTGCTTTCCATGTGCAGCAGCGGTGGACCGACGGTGGTAAGCACAAACATGCAGGGAGAGTGGGAAACAGTCCCTCCAGGTGCTGCCCCCTTCAACTCCTCTCTGGCATAGGAGAGAAGGCGGACGGCAGAGCACAATTCAAATCGCTTCTTCAGGACGGGAGGAGAGAGACAGCCGGAGTGGAGCCTGTGCTGCTGTTCTCCTGAACTGTGAGCTGAACTGGTTATTCTTTGTGAACTGATGACTAGTGTTGAGCGATTATTATCGACAAAGTTGAAATCGGCACAGTTTTTATGGTGATCGGATTTTTTAGATCATGCGATAATTTAGGTTTAAATCTGTGCATCATCTCTTAAGATCGCGCTACTTCGGCGCTTCCTGTCATTTGGGCGGCCAGCAAATCAGCTTACAGACTAGCGCATGGTGAGATGTGTGTGTGACGTCATGTCTGGAATGTGTATGGTTGCGATTGGCTGGAAAAATCACATGACCTCGTTTTACATAGAATAGCTTTTCCTGTTCAGCCTCAGTGTCTCCCAGCGTCTCAGAGCAGAAGGACGTGCGCTCTGCTTGTGTCCAAACAGCTCAGCGAAATTATTATATTTCTTCACAGAGAAACCTCTACTATTAGCTGTGATCCTTACAATTTAGTTAGATTAGAGATTGGAAGATTTTATATAGTTAGTAGAGAATTTTAAAGGAGCATCTACTGCTGTAAAGTCACGGGGGGGGGAGCGAGGGGGGCCCCGCGGGCGAACAAAGACAAGCTCTATAAAGAATACTGGATAAAGTTCACCAAGACTTAGTGTAGACATTGCAATAGCTTTATTTTTAACAGTTTTCTATTGAAATATTTCCTGGATATTAGGCAGCCTGAACTTATAGGATACACATCTTTTCTGTAACTGCAGGTCTCTTTGTTAGGTTTGAAAAAAACTCCATTTTTATTATCTTTTTAAAACATTTCAGAGGGGAAGGTGTTCTTTTTAAAATTTTCCCCTTTCCCAACCCTTTGTTGATATATCCACCTTGTATTTAAAAATTAAAAATTTCCAGAAAGTCGAAAAGGTTGATAGGTCCCCAAAAATCCCTTGTAATACCCAAAATTAAATTTCAATACGTTTTTTTTGATTTTGGGGGCGCCCCTTACAGCTTTGTTTTGGGGCACCCTTGCACTTAAATGTGAATACTGAAATTTTTTTTAGTCCCCCAACAGGTGAATTGATGGGTTTCCCAAAAAAATACCTTTTATTTTTCCGAATACTTTTTCCAGATATGGTGTTTTTTGCACTTTTGCCCATTCCAAATTTTTTTGATAGAGCCACCTTCCCAGTTAAATTTGAATCCAGAAATTTGTGTAGTTACCACAGGTGTTAAATTTTGAGGGCCCAAAAAAAACCTTTTATTACCCGAGTACATTACAATACGTTTTTTTTTTTCCCTTGGGGTGAAAATTTACAGCTTTTTTTCTTTTAGGCCCCTTTGAAATTTTAAATGTAAAACGGGCAATTTTTTAGTCCCCAAAAGGGGTTTGAATTGATGGGTCCCAAAAAATCCCTTTTATTATCCGAATACATTAAAGTACGTGTTTTTTTGCACTTTTGCCCACCCCCAATTTTTTTGGGTAGAGCCACCTTGCATTTTAAAAATTTTAAACCCAAGCAATTGTGTAGTTACCACAGGTGAATTGAAAAGGTGCCAAAAAATCCCTTTTTTATTATCCGAAAAACATTTCAGATAGGGTTTTTTTTTTCATTTTGGCGGCGGGCCAGCTTTGTTGATTTGATAGATTTTTATTTTTGCAGTTTATATTTGAACCCAGAAATTTTTGGGTTTTGATTTGGGGGATTTGAAAATAGTTTTGATTTCCCGTTTTTTAAAATAAGGGGATTTTCCCAAAACTTTTTCCATACCTTCCCCAAATTTTTTTATTTTTTCTGAACATGGAGCGAAATTCGGTGGTAAGCGGCAAAGAGGGGGGTAGGAAAATGGAGGTGGGGTTTCGAGAAAAGGTGCCCCCTTCCAGGGGCGGGGCGAAAAAAAGCATGCCAGCAGATCATCATTGCAGGCCGTCAGGCCTGTCATCGCTGGGTCGGGCCCCTGTAAAATCTCAGTAAAAAACACTTCCCCAATCTGTCCTTCAGGGGTTTTAATGAAAACCTGCACCCAAAACATCTTCCCTCCTGTCCTCCCCAGTCCCCGGGCCACAATTCGTCATCAGCATCACAGCACCCTTTCCAAACCCATGAACCCAACCCCAAAATTGCCCAACCCTGGGTGAAACCCACCCATGTGGAAAATCCATTTTCTAAAGGGACCTCTTTGATGACAAAATGGGGGTTGGGGTCAGAGGGCATTTTAAAAAAGATCAAGACCCCAAAGGGGATGATTTTGTTCCCTTTTGACCCCCCCCGGTTACTGACCCCCAACCCAGGGGAGGGGGAAGGGAACCCGGGGTCAATCGGAAAAAATTTCCCGGGGGGGACGGAAACGCCTTGCAGTCCCCTTGCTTGTAGCCGCACCCCGGGATGCAGAATGTGGGGACGCGAAGTAACTGTGTTGATGAGATAAATGACGCATTGCGGATCCAACGTGGTTTTTTCAGAAAATTTTTGCTTGCGAGGCCGCTTCACCCTCGGGGTTTTGAAGAGGAAGCAAAGGGGTAGTTTTCAGAAAGGGTTCCGCCTAAAAAAAGGGAGAGGGCGGTCGCAGAAACCCGCAAATATGTTTTCCGCCAGCCACGGTCACCCGCAAACCCGCTCCTCGCTTATCGCCGTAAAAAAAGGCCCAGGACCCCCAAAAGCCGGGGCCTTCTTTGACCAAGCCTCTGTTTCCCCCAGCGTGTCTATGCTGCCCTTTGCTGAAAAAACGAAAATTTAGAGGCAAGAACCTTAGGGTGGTTAACCCCACCAACATGCCCAAAGTCCTTTAAGCGAAATGCCATGAGTTAAAAATGGGAGGAAACATTTGGGCCCAAAAAAAGGGCCCAAAAGACCGACCCCGGGCCTCCAACCACGGGTAAAACCCTCTGTTCCCCCCTACTCCGCCCCACCCAAGGTTCCTCACTGCCCATGTTCTCAGGCCCCATTTTAAGGGAACACCCCCCCGCTTCAGCCAGCCTTCTGCTTCCGGGTTTGGGAGCAAAGAAACACTTAAAAAACCCAAAACCATCCCAAAAAAAACCCTGAATGTCAGCATTGCCGGTTTTTGGGCCCTTGGGAAAAATTTTCCCTTTTCCCGTCTGGTACACAGAGGGGGGTTCCCGCCACTTCAGGGGCCCTTGCCTTGCCCCCAATACCAATCCCCGTCGGCATTTCTTTGCCAGAAAAGCCGCCCCTCCCCCTGGCCAGCCACGTGTCATCAAAAATTTAAAGGCGTTGTCTGCATCTGTGGGGGAAAAATTTCCAAATTCTGACCCCGGGACACATGGACTAGTAAGAAAGGCCCAAAGGCCGTTTTAAAATCTCTGTAAACAGCTCAGGGGTTTGGCTGGATGGATGTCCCGGGGGGGGGTGTGGCTCTCGGGCTCAGCCGCACGCTCTTAAAAACCCCCAGGGAGGGTTTGCAGGGTTTTTCCCCCAAGGTCCTCTGGGGGCATCACGTGCCCCAAGGAAAACCGGGGGGGCCGTGTTGAAATTAATCTTTTCTTGGAGAACCGCCCCAAAACACAGGTCGGGGGCTTTTGGACGGCTCTCCGAAACGAAAACCGGGGGCGGGCTGGGTCCCAAGAACCTTGTGGAAAGGGAAAGGGGGCGGGGGCGAAAAAAAACCGGGTGCAAAAACCTGCTGGCCCCCCTTTTAAATCGGTAGGCTGGAGCACATCCCTTGCCTGGCACATGCCCCATGAACCTTGCCCCGTCCAGAAATTTCTAAAGAGCTCCCCGGGGGGTCTGGACTGCCTGCTGAGGAAGGCTCAAAGTCTAATTTCGATTTCCCCCCCCGTTTGCCCCTCTTCGTCCCGCCTGGTGCTTTGCGGGGCCCCAGTCCCCCCTTCCCGTCAACCGTCTCATTGTTGACGTGGAAAACCCCAACAGGGAAATTTCCCAAAACCCTCCACATGCCCCACAAATTGTGGCGGGCAGCGCAATGCCTTTACGCAGTAGGGAAGTGACACAGGCCTGAAAAAAAAAATTCCCCGGGTGCGGACCTCGGGGTGTTGGGGCCACCGAGAGTGGAGGGGTGAAAAGCTTTTGCACCTTTCCTTCCCAAAGTTTTAAAGGGGGCCCACCAAAAGGGCCCAGTGGGGGACCATGCCCTTTTCAGCATGACCATTGTGGTGATCTTATTTGGAACGATCTTTGGGACACTCTGAAAAAACCCGGGGTCCCCCCAGCAGGGGAGGAGGAGAGGGACACAGATGCGGACAGGGGAGCCTTTCTTCCGTCAAATCCAAAAGGGCCCCCCGACATTTTCCCATAATTTCATCGGTCTTCATTAGCGGGTTTTTTGGGGGGTCCGAGTTTGGTTGCAAAGTGGGCCACCCACTGTGGGGGTGCATCATCTAGGCAAGTCAGGGCTGGGGTTGAAGCTTTGCCGGGGGCAGGGGGGAAAGGGGGAGGAGGAGTTTTTTCCCCTAGAAAAACCGATTTTACCGACGTCCCTGCCTTGGAAAAAAGGTTGGCTTTAATTTTTTGAGGGGGAGGGGGGAAGATGAGGAAGATCATTTTTGCTAGTCCCCCTCGACCCATGGTTTGGGAAATAAAGGCCCCTCTCTAAAATGAGTGCTTGGATGCTCCTTTTTCCTCCAACAGATCCTCGAATTAAGGCCATCAAAATGAAAAAACAGTTACTGGGTGGCCCCCTCCGGGCCCCCCGGGTTTTACAAAACAAAACTCAGCATTTTCCCTTCCACCAAACCCAAATTTAAAAGTAAAATGAAAGGGAAAAGGGGGAAAATTGTGTTGACAACTGGAGACATCTGTTTTCGTCTGTTCACGTTCCCCCAAAAGTCCCCGGGGGAAAAAAACCACGACGTGACAGCAGTAGAGTTTCCAAGTACCGTTAAAACCCGGGAAGCAGGCAAAAATGGGCAGAAGCCTAATTTGGGGGACCTTGGCAATTTTTTTTTTACCACCTCCCCCAACGCAAAGCAATTTCCCCGGGGGGACACAACCCAAAACCCCAAAAGATCACTTAAGATCATGGTGCAAGACTAACTGCGTCTCAAAAACCCGATGTTTTTTTTTATGTGTTCCCGGGCCCCCAATTGACTTCTGGGGATCCAAAAAAGGCCCAATTGGCCCCAGCCGTCGACACCCATTTGAGGTGTTTTTCCTGCCCGCCCGCCAGGGTTATATCTGAGCGGGCCTTCAGCACAGCTGGAGAGTCATTTAAAAAAAACGCATCCCGGGTTTCCCCAGATTTAAAGGGATGTTTTGGGCTTTCTTTAAAAATGAATTTAGGGGGTGGTTCCCCTGATGTTTTTGTGGCCCCCAAATTTCTGAGGTCACCCATTTTTGCCCGGGTTTCTTCAAAATTCCCCCTTTTTAAAAAAAGAAATGGTTCCCTTGAAAAAAGTTTTTTTTTAAAAAGGGTATTTCTTAACTGAATTTTTTTTATTCTCTTTTTTCCCAAAAGTTTATTTTGCCCGGTTTTTTCTGTGAGGAAAACTGTTAAAAAGAAAAGCAAGGTTTTTATGACAACACCTTTTTTCCATTTACTCAAATTTAAACTTTTAAAAAGTTTTCCATTGTCAATGGTTTTTTAGGTCATGTTGCTGTAGATAAGCTATAATTATGGGCCTTTTTGGAAAAAAATGTGGCTTTTAAGTGGCATTTCTCCCCCCCACCCCAAATTTTTTAAAAAGTGGTGAGAATCATATTTATAAATTTTTTGGGGGGCATGTAGCCCGTGAGATACAGCAATAATCAATTTGGGCCTTTGGAAAAAGAAAAAGTGGCTTCTAAGTGGCATTTCCCTCACAATTTTTAACAGTGGCTGAAAGTCATTTTTATAAATTTTTTGGGGGCTGCTGCTTTTTAAATGCAGCAATATACAGGGCCTATTCTAAAAAATGTTGGTTTTTTTAAAAGACATTTGTTCTTCACAATTGTTTCCAAAATGGCTCAAGGGGCATGGGTTTGGGGAAATTTTTTGGGGGGATTTTGATTTTGAAATGCAGCTATACTAACAGGTTCCCATTCTAAAAAATGTTGTTTCAAAACCCAAAATTTGTTCTTCACAATTGTCCCCCCCCTGGCTCAAAGGGGCATGCTTTGAATTTTTGGGGGCATTTTGCTTTGAAATCAGCTATACACAGGTCCTAAAATTTTAAAAAAATTTTGGGTTTTTTCAACAGACATTTGTTCTTCTCAATTGTTTAAGAGTGGCTCAAGGGTTTATGGGGGCGGCAGAAACAGGAATAGGTAAGGGGGAAATGTTTAAAGGACCATATTTTCCCAAAAAGCTTGTTTTTGCAAGATCTTTAACATAGAAACAATCCTGTATTGAGGGCAACCCATTTAAAAAACAATTAAAAAAAGAGAAACAAAGACCCTGGTGGGATTCCACCTATTTTAAAAATGTGTTTTTTTAAAATTACACCTTTCTAAAAAACTTGCATGTACAAAAAAGCTGGTAAAAAATTTCCCCTGAATTGGGACAAGGGGGGTAAGGAAAAATTGACCAAAAGGGAGGTTATTCAGAGGACATGTTTTTGGAGCAAGGACAAAAAGAACAAAGTAAGAGACCAATTTCCCCCAGCATGTTGAAATAAAATAAGAAAAAAAATTTCCCAAGGAAAAAAGGGCACCTGGGGGTAACAGGGGGCGTTAAAAACCCCCAGTATTTTCCCAAATGAAGCTCAAATTTGGTTTGCAAATCATAAAGGAGGGGCAAGCGCTACCCCCGGTCTTGACTGTGTACTGAGGAAAGGTGGAGTTCTACACTTCCGCTTCCCCACTCTGCTTTAGCACGACGTTTTCGTTTTTCCCGCGTAAACAGGGCATTTTAACCTGCGTGTTTTAAAAGATGAAAGGAAAGCCAGCCTGGGCTCTCCCGCACCCCACTGTAACTCCCGGCCCCGGGGCCTGCTGGGCACAGGACAGGTATAGTCAATGTTTCCAAATTCAACTAAAATGGTGGTTGAAAAAACTCCTTTTTTGGGGGCCCCTTTTTTAATCTGGGGGGCAGACAGGTTTAATGGTCATACTGCGGTCCAGGAAAAGGGATTGTCAATGTCCAGTTCAACTAAAAAGGGGGGGGTTGAAAAAAATACTTTTTTTTGGCCCCTTTTTAAAACGTGGGTTTAGACCGGTTTAAGGGGCATGCTGCGGTCCAGGACAGGGGTTTTTCAATGTCCAGTTCAAAATAAAAAGGTGGTTGAAAAACCCCTCCTTTTTCCGGCACTTTTTAATCGGGGGTTTAACAGGTTTTAAAGGTCTTTCTGCGGTCCAGGGCAGTTCTAGTCAATGTCCAGTTTCAACTAAAATGGTGGCAAAGACTATTTTTTTCCGGCACTTTTTAAAACTGTGGGTTTCCCTGCAGGTTTTTAGGGGCATTGTGCGTTCCAGGACAGGGATATTCAATGTCCAGTTTTAAGTAAAATGATGGTTCAAATAATAATGCCTTTTGGCACTTTTTAATTTGTGGGGATGCGGGTTTTTGGGTCAGCTGTGGTAAAAAAACAGGGATAGTGAATGGTGGGGTGACCCTTTTTTTTTGTGGCTTTTTTTAGGCCCAAAATGTTGGCCCAAGGCCTGTTCAAAACCGGCTTTTTTGCCCACGGTTTTGGGGCCGTATTCCCCGCCCGGGTTTTCGCTTCAATAAAAGGCGCCAATCCCTCGGAGTAAATTTCGGTTTAAACCATGCTCTCATTGAGAACAGTGGAAACCGTCGCTCCTCCCCGCTCGGGAAATCCGCCGGGGGGGGGAAAAATGATATGAAAATTATTTTTCGGCGCGGACGCGCCCTAAACAATGCATTTTTCTTTGGGGGGGGAGCGGCGCCCCCCCCGCGCTCCGGGCCCCGGGCCCCCCCCCCCGCCCCGTAATTTCGGCGGATTTTTTGCGCTCCCAAAACGGCGCCAAATCCGTCGGCAATAAGCCGTGTGAACGGGGCCTTAGATGTACGGGTATCGTTTTGACTGTTGTGGAGTTAATCCAGCTTCTCCACCCCTGTTTGGGGTTTTAAAAAATTGAAGGTGTTTTTTGCTCCCCATAGACTTAAGGGTCATCGCTCATAATCGATGCTCACTATCGAAAACCTTATTGTGGGCTGATATCGATACGCCCGATGTCGATAGCCAACGTAATCGCTAAAAACACTATGAGAACCCCCCCTTAAGATGGATAGGAGAGGAGTCATCATTTCCAACCCCCCCTGCTCCCCCCGATGTGGACTTCTCCAGCTCTGCCCTAGGTTAACTCTCTGTTGGTGGACAAAACGGAGTGCTCCACTTTCAGAGGCAGGGGGCTGAAGGTTTATACACTCATGAACCCCTCCCCTTATATATACACCTCTTTTAAACATTCCATGCAGGTGTGTGTGTATTATAATATTAAGTATATATATTTTATTATATATATATATATATATATAACTATATGCATTGGGGCAATATACAGTAAAAAAAAGTGCTATAAATCATACATAAAAAGTTTAGGCTATGCCCCAAGGGCTTATTTTTGGGGCAATTTTGCGGCACTGGCTTAGTATGGGGGGGTAAATGCACCCCAGCAATTAGGGAAATCCATACTCCAGGAACTATATTTTCCCCTCTCCCCCCGCACCTACAATACGATCTATTATACGCGCGGGGGAGATAAGGACATGTCAGTTTAGTAATGACGTCTATGGGCCGGTGGGCTGCAAAACCCCCCCCTTTCCCCCAAAACCGCCGCACATCGGGGAAAATTTGTGTATCAGCACGAGCCCCCAAAGACACACGATCGGGCCCCGGGGATGAAAACCCTGCCCGCCGGGCGGTGCCCGGCGGGCCCGCGCAGCCGGGATCATGTGGGCGCCCAGCATTTGCAGGCCCGGGGGAGTGAAGCGCATGCATTTGATGTCGGCTGGGGGCCACTAGAGGGCTCCCCGGCCGCGCCTGGACCACAGTGGGGGCCCGTGCAGTGAGCCGGGATGCTCCGCGCCCCCAGCAATTTAAGAAAAAACCTACAGGGGGGGCTGGGGCCCCACTACAGAGGGTCCTCAGCCGCCGTGCCGCAACTGAGGGCCCCCGCAGTAAGCGGGGGTTTACTGAAAGTTTGTACATAATCTTCTGGTGGGCCATCGGAGGGTCCGCCGGGCCGCCCCGCAGTGAGGGCCGCAGTGGCCGGGTTTCCCCGCAGCCGTCTGTGCGGTGCTCGGGCTGCTAGGGGTTAAAACGTTCGGGGGCGGGGCCCGGGAAAAGGTGCAAAAGGGGAGCATGGGGGCCCACTAGTCCCCATGATCAGAGAGAACACTCAGGCTCCCCCCTCCCATCCTGCAGCCCCTGCTGAAGGGCCTCTGCCAGAGCCCGGAAGCCGGCTCCGACGTGAGTGTTATTTTTATTTTTTTTTTTAAACTAATAATGGCCCTGGCTAAAAAACGGCCCTGCCTGAAAATAACGGCCCTGCCGACTAAAACGGCCCTGCCTGGCTAATAATGGGCCCCACCTGGCTAATAACTGTCCCCGGGTAATAAAATGGCCCCGACTAATAACTGTCCCTGCCTGGCTAATAACTTCCTGCCTGGTAAAAAACTGTCCCCGCCTGGCTAAAATGGGCCCCGGCTAATAAAATGGCCCCTGACTAATAAAATGTCCCTGCCGGCTAAAAACGTCCTGGCTAATAACTGACCCTGACTAATAACTGTCCCCGCCCCGGCTAAAAAATGCCCTGGCTAATAATGCCCTGCCTGGCAATAACTGTCCCTGCCTGGAAAAACTTTCCCTGCCTCTAATAATGGTCCCTTGGCCCCCTGGCTAATAACGTCCCTGGCCCTGGCTAATAACTGTCCCTGCCGGGTAATAAAGGTCCCTTTGGCCCCTGGCTAATAACGTCCCTGGCCCCCTGGCTAAAACTGTCCTGTCCCGGCCCGGCAATAACTTCCCTGTCCCCCTGCTAATAACTGCCCCCCTGGCTAATAACTGTCCCTGTCCCTGCCGGCTAAAAACTGGTCCCTGGACCCCATGCGAATAACTGTCCCCGGCTAATAAATGTCCCTGGCCCCATGCTAAAAAATGGTCCCCTTTGGGCCCCCGGCTAATAACTGGCCAGTGGCTAATAAAATGTCCCTGGCTAATAAATGTCCCTGGCTAAAACTGGCCCCCCCCTGGGTAATAACTGTCCCGGCTAATAAAAGCCCTGGCTAAAAACTTCCCCGGCCCCTGGGTAATAACTTCCCGCCGGTAATAACTGTCCCTGGGGCCCCCCGGCTAATAAATGGCCCCCGACTAATAAATGGCCCCCGGCTAATAACGTCCCCGGCTAATAACTGTCCCGGCCCCCCGGTAATAAAAGTCCCTGCCCGGCTTTAAAAAGGTGCCTTGGCCCCCGGCTAATAAATGTCCCCGCCTGGCTAAAATGGTCCCTTGGCCCCCTGGCTAATAACTGTCCCTGGCCCGCCGGGCTGATAACTGGCCCTGTCCCTGGCTGGCGAATAATTGTCCCCCGGCCCCCCGGTAATAATGGCCTGTCCCTGCCTGGCAATAATTTCCCCGGGCCCCTGGCTAATAACTGTCCCCGGGCCCCCTGGCTAATAACTGTCCCTGGCCCCCCGGCTAATAACTGTCCCCGTCCGGCCTGGTAATTAATGTCCCGTCCCTGCTGGCTAATAAATGTCCCCCGCCTGGCTAATAACTGTCCCTGTCCCGCCCCGGCTAATAAATGGTCCCCGGCCCCCTGGCTAATAACTGTCCCTGGCTAATAACTGTCCCTGGCCCCTGGTAATAAAATGGCCCTTGGCCCCTGGTAATAACTGGCCCTGGCCCGCCTGGCTAATAATGGCCCCGCCCCCCGGCTAATAACTGGGGCCCGCCTGGTAATAACTGGCCTGGCCCCCTGGCTAATAACTGGCCTGTCCCCGCCCGGCTAAAAACTGGTCCCCCGGCTAAAAACTGGCCCTGGCCTGCCCGGCAATAATGGTCCCCTGGCTAATAACGGCCCTGGCCCCCTGGCTAATAATGGTCTTGGTAATAATGGCCCTGGCCCCGCCTGGCTAAAAAACTGGGCCCCTGGTAATAACTGGCCTGGGGCCCCCCAGAATAAGGGTCCCCGGGCTAGTAACTGGTCCTGTCCCTGCTTGGCTAGTAACTGTCCCTGTCCCTGCCTGGCTAGTAACTGGCCCTGTCCCTGCCTGGCTAGTAACTGTCCCTGTCCCTGCCTGGCTAGTAACTGGCCCTGTCCCTGCCTGGCTAGTAACTGGTCCTGTCCCTGCCCGGCTAGTAACTGGCCCTGTCCCTGCCCGGCTAGTAACTGTCCCTGTCCCTGCCTGGCTAGTAACTGTCCCTGTCCCTGCCTGGCTAGTAACTGTCCCTGCCTGGCTAATAACTGGCCCTGTCCCTGCCTGGCTAATAACTGGCCCTGTCCCTGCCTGGCTAATAACTGACCCTGTCCCTGCCTGGCTAGTAACTGTCCCTGTCCCTGCCTGGCTAGTAACTGTCCCTGTCCCTGCCTGGCTAATAACTGGCCCTGTCCCTGCCTGGCTAGTAACTGGCCCTGTCCCTGCCTGGCTAGTAACTGGCCCTGTCCCTGCCTGGCTAGTAACTGGTCCTGTCACTGCCTGGCTAGTAACTGGTCCTGTCACTGCCTGGCTAGTAACTGGTCCTGTCCCTGCCTGGCTAGTAACTGTCCCTGTCCCTGCCTGGCTAGTAACTGTCCCTGTCCCTGCCTGGCTAATAACTGGCCCTGTCCCTGCCTGGCTAGTAACTTGCCCTGCCTGGCTAATTACAGGGGTAGGCCGTGTCTACCTACCAAATTAATGGAGGATGGCCCTTTTTTTACCTACCTAATAGGGTCTATCATACGCCGTTTGGGGTACAATTACTATGTGGGGCACCAGAAGGGGCACTATTACTATTTGGGGCTCTATGGATGGGGAGTTTGTACAGAGTTGGGAATTGATAGGAAAGTGCTGGAAAAGAGTCTAAGATGTATTTGTGGTAAATTCTACAGGGACGAAGACATCATGGAGGTTTGGGCCAGAAGGAGAAGAAAAGGAGAAGAGGACAACTCCCATCATGATGACGTCTCCTGTGAGTCCCTGCTGTCAGGGGTAAGTTTACTTCTATGTTGAATCAGTGCTGTATTCATGTGATGGTGACCTGACTACTGGGGATGGGATTGGGGGGGTTGTAGGTTATGCTGGTGCTTATGTAGTGTCAGTGTGGGCTTGTCCAGGATTGTAAAGCAAGTGCACACCTGACTCTGTGATGAGGGGTTTCTCTGCACCACTGTTTCTTGCTTGTGTGTAGGGGGCTCTCACACGGAGCGGTTTTGGTACATTTTTGATGCGTTTTTTTGTGCAGAAATGTACAGCATTAACTGCTCGGCCTCTCTGCACAAAATGCACCAAAAACACATCAAAAATGCACCAAAAAGGCTCCGTGTGAAAGCAGCTTTATAGTGTAGTTTATTTTAGACAGTGTCGAGGTGCGAGAACAAGGGACATTTTGTAAGCGGATATTGTATGTGGGCTGGTGGGAGCTTTGTGCCAGGGCTGATTTTTATTCCCAGTCCGGCCCTGCACACGATGTATTGCGGCGCGTGTGATCATAGCCTAATAGTCTGCTTTTGTTACCCACAGCAGCCAATAGGAACCAATAAGAGCTCAGCTATTATTTCTTCTACTGCACTAAAAAAATAAAAGCTGCGCTCTGATTGGTTGCTATGGGTAACAGAGACACCATCTCAATAATCACGTTAAATGATTGTGTTGGCACTTTGTGATTAATAAGTAGGTTTTGGGTTGCAGTTTGGGCACCTGGTCTCTAAAAGGTTCACCATAACTGCACTCACTGCTGCCCACCACCTCTGCCACGGAAAATACTCTTAACCCCTTCCTGACAGCCGGTCATAATAACATGGCTCTTTATTTTTTTCCCCCCTCACCTTCTAAGTGCCATAACTTTTTAATTTTTCCATCTACATAGATATATCAGAGTTTTTATTTTGTGGGACAAGATGTACTTTCTGATGGTGTCATTCATTGTACCACAGAATTTACTGGGAAACTGCAAAAAGATTGTAAGTGGGGTGAAGTGTGGAAAGAAAACATACTTCGACCATGTTTGCGTTTGTTTTTGTTGTTTTTCTTTACAGCGTTCACTCTTTGGTATGTATAATGTATTCTCTATATTCTGCAGGTTGATTCAAGTCTGGCAATACCAAATATGCAGGGTTTTCATGATGTTTTAGTACTGTAAAAAAGAAAAAACATCTTCTACTCTTTACATTTTCAGCCAATAACTTTTTTGTTTGTCCCTCTGTGGACTTGAGTGAGGGGGCATTTTTTACAGGCTGATGTGTACTTTTTATTGGCACCATTTTGGGATACATGTGACTTTTTGATCACCTTTCTTCAATTTTAATTTTAATTTTTCAATTAACAAGTCGCACAGATCCAGCAGCTGCTGGTACAGGGAAGAGGCATGACCCTGAGCAAAGCTGAGGCTTGCTCTGCGCCTTTTAGACCATTCCCCCTCCCCAAATTCCTTCCTTTGGGCTACATATGGCCAACCTTCCCCAATAAACACACTGACCAACGAGTGGAATGTAATGGGGCCACAAACAGCCGTTTATTAAAAAAATTACAAAATATAACATTTCTTTTATTTAAATATATAAATAACTTTCTTAAATACTTATACTCAACCAAATCCCAACTTATCAAAGACACCCCATTGTAAACAAACACCGAAGTGCAACACCACTGGGGCAGAGGTCCTTGGAGCTAAGCGACCTGGCGACCAAAATCCCCGAAGGGACAAACCATCCTACCCCCAGCCGCATTCCACTGACTCGGGGGTCCAAAAGCCATACTAGATGGCTCACACCATTCGCTCTTTCAGGGATACCAGCCTGAAAAGAGCCCCACCTTCGCCAGGCCGGGTCCACCTTCTCCAAATCCTGAGGAAGTCATATCCCTAAGACTCCCTCCCCCAAAATTTCCTCGACCACCTCCAAGAACCCCTGCCGCCAACGGCTACCATGACAACCTGCGAAACCCAGTGAAGCCTCTCTCAACAAAAACTGCTAACATCGGGCGGGTGGGCGGGACTGCTGCCTCGTGCCGCGCCAATGAATTCGCGGGGCGGAAGTGACGATCGCGGGCCTCGCGTCACCTCCGCCCCGCCCCCCCGACACGCCTCCGCTGACGTCCAAGCGGCAGGACCTGCCCCTCTTGCCGGGTCATGCCGCGCCTCCCCTCTGCCCGGGGGGGGGGGGGGCGTGCGGTCCGGCGCAACTGGACAGATCGTTACCTTCCTGACTCCTCCCCTGTATGTATCAGCGCTCATTGAGCGCCGATACATACACAGCGTTGCAGTGGGCGCACAGCTTTCACCGCGCCCCCTTCGATGCTGGGATGTCCTGGGTCTGCAGCCTCTGCTGCCCAGGAGATCCTTGGGAGCTGCGTGCAGCGTAAGCGGCGTGGTGACGCTTACACTGCTCAGCAGCTCCGGACCGGGACGCGTGGACATAGGTGAGTAGTTTTTTGTTATTTTATAATTAGTTACAGGGGGGCATCTACTGGCTACAAAGGGGGGGCATCTACTGGCTACAAGGGGGGCATCTCCTGGCTACAGGGTATCTACTGGCTACAGAGGTGCATTTACTGGCTACAGGGGTATCTACTGGCTACAGGGGGGCACCACTGGCTACAGGGGGGGGCATCTACGGCTACAGGGGGATTACTGGTACAA